>PVHP010015842.1:0-36933 GCA_004024765.1 Zapus hudsonius | reverse complement strand
GGAAAGAAAGAGGAGGGGGGAGAATTTTTTTTTTTAATACAGACCCTGGAGGGAGAAGCAGCAGCCTGGCTGAGCTCTTGACAAGCCACCAGATTCCCTGATTCTCTTCCTGTCCCTGGGACTTGGGGGAGGAGCGTCCGGTCCTAATTTACTTTCCCGCCAGCCTCAGGGAGGACAAGCAGCCCAGCTTTCTGCATTACTCAACCGGCATGCTGGGAGATGCCCCAGAAATGTGCTGGGGGCAGAAGAAGGTCAAGTAAGCATTATTGTCTCCTCTGCCCCAGACCATCCACAGAGAGAAAACGAAGAGTGAATTTTAACTTAGAACAAACAAAAACAAGACCCACTTTTCCTTTGATTTCGTCAATTTGTGAAATGCTCTAAAGCCACCTCAAAATCTCAGTGCCCAAGGCAACATCTTCCCTCCTCTTCCCCCTTTCCCCCTCCTCCCTCTTCCCCCCTCTACCCTCCCCCTCCTCTTCCCCCCTCTACCCTCCCCCTCCTCTTTCCCCTCTTCTCTCCCTCCTCCCCCTAGTGGACCTGCAGGTCAGTCTTGGCCTGTCCACACAGGGCCCTGTGTTAGTCAGGACTCCAGGCTCAGGGGCCCACACAGGTCTTCTTGAAGTGACTCCATTCCTGCAAAGGAGCCAGAAAGGTACAGTGTCTTGGAGGACATGCACTTCTCGCCTCAGAAGGTGGAATGTTCAAGACCCGAGCCAATCCAGCTAAACACGTTAGAACCATCTAGAAGTCCTTTCACCTCATCTTCCGTTGGCAAAGGCAAATCTGAAGTTCAGTATCACTGGGGGTGGGCGTGGGGAGGGATAGACTCAGTCCCATGGAAGAGTCTAGATTTGTGTAGTTCTGGGAGGGAGAAAAGAACAAGGGACAAACTTTCATTTGTGAAAATAGTCATATATGGGGCTGGGAGAAGGCTGGGCAGTAAAAGTGTTTGCTTGCAATGTCTGGGTTCGATTCCCCAGCACCCAGGTAAAGCCAGATGCACAAAGTGGTGCATGTGTCTGGAGTTCATTTTCATGGCTAGAGGCCCTGGCATGCCATATTTTCTCTCAAATAAATAAAAATATTTTCAAAATCGTTCTATACAAGATGCCCCATGCCTGCTTAACTGCCATGTGCCTCAGCCTCCTAGTGCTGTGCCCAGGCGTTCCCTTCTGCCCTTAGCTGGCATCTCCAAGACCAGCTCTGTGAACCTGGAGCTTGTGGAGTTCTTCGCCCTCTGGTGTAGACATGGCAAGAGGTCTGCTATGGGTCTGCAACTGCCAGACTAAAGGAAGCATCCCATCTGTAAAGGTTGACTGTCGCCAACCAAACACCTGTAGCAAGTATGGGGTGAGTGGGTATCCAACCCTTGAAAGATGTAGAGATGGTGAAGAAGCAGGTACTTATGAGGGACCTAAACTGCCGAGGGAATTGTCAGCCATCTGCAAAAGCAGGCAGTGTGACAGTTTCAAGCAAGTCCCATAGACTCCCCTCCCCTTAAGTGGGAGGTGTTTCTAGCTAGAGCTCAAACATAGATGCTAAAACTGATTGGTTAGGTATGGACCAACCAGCTGTCTCTCTGACTTACCTCTCCGAGGTTTTAAAAAGTCACTGAAACAAAATCCAGCCTCTTCTCTCACACGCAGAGCCTAGAAGAAGGACCTCTTACTCTCCTTGGGCCTGGTAAGGTCTTCCAAGCTCCCCACCACAGATGGCTATGGTGACGGGCTGGATTTCTTTTCCACATGAACCTTTCTTTCTCGTGATCTTTCCTTCTTTTGCTTGGTTGGCTGAGCAGAACAGATTCTGTTATTTTGGCTAAAACCTCTCCCACGTGCTCTCCCCACACTAGTGGCTGGAGATCTCTGTAACTCCCCATTTTCTTTTGAATAAAGTCTCCCACTATACCTTATCCTCTGGTGGTCTATAATTTTAAGTCTTTAACTTTGTAGACAAGAATTCGGGTACTCCTTAATGTCTGAGGTGCATTGGAATTTGCTGGGCATTATCGAAGTTCTGATCCCCAGCTCCGCAGTGACAGCAGGCCCAGCTTCCACTAGGACTGAAAAAGAATTGAAGAAGCTCGTTGGTGACAAAGATGACTCTGAGGAGGTTTTTTTTTCCAAGAATGATCAGCATCTCGAGGGTTAACCACCGCAGTGCACACCGTACTGAACCTGGTGAAGGAGTGTGATGGTATCACCCAATTCTGCCCTTCACACCTTACACACAGTTTGAGGACAAAACTGTGACCTACACAGGACAGAAGATTAAAATGTTTATCCAGAAAGACATTGTTGGTATCTGTCCTCATGTGCCGCAGGGCCAGGAGTCTCGTCTTACCATGATGTGAACTATGAAAGGAAGGCTAAGGGTTTGAACTACTGAAGAAAAAGTCCCGGATGCTGGATACAAAGTCAACTTAGCTGTTGTTAGCCATGAGCTATCCAATGTTGGCTTGGAAAATGCCGCTGGAGAGAGGCCCGTTGTTGCCATCAGAAGTGCTAAAGGAGAGAGCTTGGTCATACAGGAAGCTTCTCACAGGATGGCAAGGCTTCAGAGAGGCTCCTACAGGGCCACTTTGATGGCAGCCTGGAGAGAAATCTGAAATCTGAACCTCTCTGTTCCAGACAGCAGTGATGGGCCTCTAAAGGTCGTGGTGGTTAATAATGAAGGTGGAGACGTGCTGACTGAGGCTGGAGAGATGGCTCAGCGGGTACAGTGCTGACGTTCAAAGCACCATAGCCTGGGTTCAATCCCCCTGTACCACATACAGCCTGATGCACGAAGTGGCACATGCTTCTGGATTTTGCTTGCAGGGTGGCAGGAAGTCTGGTGCACCCATACTTCCTTGGTCGGCCTCTCTCACTCATTCTCTCTCTCCTTGCAAATAAATACAGATTTTAAAAGATGTGCTGGTTAAATGGTAGGCTCCTTGGTGCCATCACTGTAAGACTCTGGAGTATAAAGAACTGGGAGCAAAGCTCAACAGAGACCCAAATATTGTCATAGCCAAGAAGACATCAAGGAGCTGCCTTCTCGATATAAAGGCGATTCAGAGAGAAACCGAAGAAGCCGAAAGGAAGAGGAGGGAGGAGAAAGAAGAGAAAGAAGAAAAGAGCATCCCTAAAGCAGCAGCCAAACGCACTTTAGAAAGGTCTCATAGCAGAGATGGGAAAACCCTGGCGAGAAGACAGAATGGATGTCATCTGAATCCTCTTCACTTTTCTCTGCACTGTTTCTTAGCTGCACTATTTATGGAAATCCCAGGACCAGTTTATGTTTGCAGTTTGGGGGAAATTTATTTATTCTGAGAAGAATGTGATGGGGGTTGAGAGGTTATTCTCTCTCTCTCTCTCTCTCTCTCTCTCTCTCTCTCTCTCTCTCTCTCTCTCACCTATGAACAGTGACAACAAAAAGTCCCCTTTAAAGAGAATGGTCATGGGCTGGAAAGATGGCTCAGTGGGTAAGGCACTTGCCTGCAAAGCCTAAGGACCCAGGTTTGATTCCCTAGTATCCACGTAAAACCAGTTGCACAAAGTGGCACATGCGTTTAGAGTGTGTTTAAAGTGCCAAGAGGAAGCCAGGTGGCAGAGGTAGGAGGATCACCATGAGTTCAAGGCCACCCTGAGACTACATAGTGAATTCCAGGTCAGCTTGGGCTAGAGCGAGACCCTACCTTGAAAAACCAAAAAAAAAAAAAAAAGTAAAGTGCCAGGAGGCTCTGGTGTGCCCATTCTCTTTACCTCTATCTGCCTGTCTCTCTCTCTCAAATAAATAAAATATTAAAAAAGAAAAGCTAATCATATAACAATATAGAGGAAGGTCTTTTTTAAGTTAGAGTCTCTTTATATTTATTTATTTGAGAGAGTGAGTGAAAGACAGAAGGAGAGACAGAATGAGTGCACCAGGGCCTATGGCCACTGCAAATGAATTCCAGATGCATGTGCCACCTGGTGCATCTGGCTTTACGTGGGTACTGGAATTGAACTCAGGTCCTTCTGCTTTATAGGCAAGTGCCTTAACTGTGGAGCCATCTCTCCAGCCCTTAAGATAGAGTCTTACTCTGTAGCCACCCAGGCTGCCCTGGAACTCAACCCATGTTGGCCTCAGATCTCTCACTCCTGCCGTCCAAGTGCTGAGTATACAGGCCGGAGCCACCATGCATACTCTGTCTGTTTGCTTCTTTTCTTAAAGAAAAGAACGTTAAGTCATGTGTCATGGCACATGTTGTAATTCTAACCACTGGGGAGGCAGAGGTGCTGAAGACCTGGTCACGGGGAGGTAGAGGTGCTGAAGACCTGGTCACGGGGAGGTAGAGGTGCTGAAGACCTGGTCATGGGGAGGCAGAGGTGCTGAAGACCTGGTCATGGGGAGGTAGAGGTGCTGAAGACCTGGTCATGGGGAGGCAGAGGTGCTGAAGACCTGGTCATGGGGAGGTAGAGGTGCTGAAGACCTGGTCACGGGGAGGTAGAGGTGCTGAAGACCTGGTCATGGGGAGGTAGAGGTGCTGAAGACCTGGTCACAGGGAGGCAGAGGTGCTGAAGACCTGGTCAAAAGCCTATGGTGGGGGAGGTCCTGAGCCCTAGGGAAGTAACACCTGCTGCTGTCTGGCTAAATGCATATATTATGCACACCAAACTGCCTTATAAGCACTTTTTAAAAAAATGTTCATACCCATATAATAATGCTACTCTCCTTCTTGTTTAGAGAAACCTCTTTTTCAGATGGCGGTGACCACTGAGATGACTCAAAAGACACCATAATGCTGAGAAGAAGTGACAGTGGGATGCTCAGCACTGGGACATCTCTATGACACTTTCCGAATCTCAGGGTCTATTGTGGAAGAGGTGGTGGAGAGATTGTAAGCGCCAAAGGAAGGGGAGGACTGCTTACAACAGAAACTTCCAGACACAAAATGGCCTTGATATTCATGACTTCACAGTGCCTGATAATACCTACACATAATGGAAGGAAAAGATGATGACATGAAACAGAACAGAGACTAATTGAGAGGAAGAAGAGATGGAGGAGGGAATCATAATGGTTTATGGTCTATAATTATGAAAGCTATCAATAAAAAGTTTTTAAAAATAAGACCAAAAAAAGTGAGGTGGAGATGACTGAAGACACTCATGTTGACTTCTAGTCTCCACGTGCACATTTGTATCCAGACGTCACACACATACAAACACACCTTCACACCACAACCACACACATACACACACACACACACACACACACACACACAGGCCATGGTGATCTGACATCAGCTGGGAGATGGTGGAGGAAGAAGAGGAAGAGGAAGGGGGAGCCCGATCAGAGTGACAGTGGGATCCTCGGACTCCATTGCTAAAACCAGGTCTACAAGGCAATCCGTCCACAGATGAGCCCAGGAGAGATGCAGGAGCCTGGCTGGCGTTGACCCAAGAGAAGAGTCGACATCAGGCAGTGGTCAAGCATAGGTCACATTTCCAAGACTTAGGACAAAGAAGCTGGGGACAGCCTGTGTCTTGGAAGGAAGTTCCTGCCATCAAGGAAAGAGAATAAGACAGTCTTCTGAGACAGTCGTTTTTGGGAAGGCTGGGCTGGCTTCTGAAGGTCGCACTGGAGCCACCATGTTCACAGGTGCTCTGCGGGCCAAGCCTGCTGGCCTTTCCTCTCAAGTCCTTCCCTGTAGGTCTCCAGCGAAGGTACGTTCTTCCACGTGTGGTTGGTCTTTCTTGCTCTATTTTCTCATGTAATTCTGTCATAGCTTGAATCATAATTTATGATTATTACCAACTTAAGCTGTAAGCCAACTAAAAGGACGGAGAATACAGAAAGCAGACCCTGCCTGTCTTGCTAAGCGGTCTATGTCTGCATCTAGTCTGGCACCTGGAATACAGTCCACACTGAATAAATGTCCTGTGCATAAATGACCCATCAGTAGACTGGTTGTGGGCATTTCTGCCTCAAAGGTTTCTAATACCTGTTGAATCAGAAATGCTTAGGGCCACCATGGGCCAATAATCTAGGGTTCACCGTGCTGTTCCTGCAAAGGGCACATTACACCATGGCCACAGCTGACCTGTCACCTCATCAGCTCAGATGAGTCATTGTCTCCTCCCTGGACACACCTGCTTCTTGTGAGAGGACCAGAAAGTGAGGGTGGTGTGGGTGTCATGGGCCGTGCAGCCTCATGAAAGTGTTGTCTCCCCATAAAGACTATTTCCTCCGTTTCCACACGCATTTGCTCATTCTGCCTTCCACTGACTGTACTACATGTTCAGGGGCACAATCTCCTTGTGACATCATCTACTCAAAGTGCCCGTGCAGGAAGGTGGCTCTCAGCTCTGGGCATGCCACCTGTGGGATGAAAACTGCTTTGCCCAGGAAGTGTTGTGCATAAGGGTGAATTAAAGAGGATCGACGCCCACATCCTCCACCAAAAAATAAAAAAAGATGAATCAAGGACTTCCCAGAGAGTTGGAAAGGTCACAGGGACCAACTGCCAAATGCCTTTCAAAGTCTTGCTGAGTGACTGTGCACTGGGCATGGCGGGGTCAGACTGGAGTTTTGGGCAACAGTGTGAGGGTGGATTGAAGGAGAAATTTTGGGCTGGAAGTGAGATGTGTTAGGATCTGGTCCAGGTAAAAGGTGATGGGGGCATAGGCCAGGGTGGAGGCCCTGGAGCCGGGAAGAGGCCAAACAAAGAATCCTTAGAAGCAGACTTGACAGATAAGTCAAGAGTTCACAGTGCCTCACACACACAAGAGGAAATACTGGTTCACAAACTTTGCTATAGCTGCACAAATGAGTGTATGTATGGGTATGTGTGGACTGGGAGCTATCATACACTATCTTTCCAGGACTGGTCAGAAAAAAAAATGTATAAAATAAATTCTCAGTGTTTCCCAAACTTACATCACTTTTTTTTTTTTTTTTTTTTTTTGGTTTTTCGAGGTAGGGTCTCGCTCTAGCCAAGGCTGACCTGGAATTCACTATGTAGTCTCAGGGTGGCCTTGAACTCATGGTGATCCTCCTACCTCTGCCTCCCAAGTGCTAGGATTAAAGGCGTGTGCCACCACGCCCGGACTCTTACATCACTTTTAAACTGAAAAAAATTAATTTATAATTTTTGTCATATTCAATTAACACCTTATAACAGTTACCTTCTTGGTGATGGGACAAAACACCTAACCGGAAGCAGCTCACGGAAGGAAAGAGCAGTTTCAAGGTGGACGAGCATGGCCATCCTGAACAAGAGTCCTGGGTCACATCTGTCTATCATCTGAAAGGAAGTAGTCCGTCTCCTGAGCTTGGACTTGGGCTGTAGTACACCAAGGCCCGCCCCCAGTGACACCCACCTCCCCAAGACCCCACAACTTGCCCCAATTGCCACTAGCTGGGGACCAAGTATTCAAGACACACGAGCCTATGGGGACATTTCATTCAAATCACACATTTCCACCATTACATAACTTACCATTGATTTTGTTTGTTTATTTGTTTGGTCTCACGTGACCTCTAACTTGGTATGTAATCAAGAACGACCTTGAGCTCTTCCTGCTTCCGCCTTCTAAGTGCAGAAAGGTATATCTGTACTTATAAAAGTACAGTAATTGAAAAGTAATATCTGGACATAAATATTACTATTTGGAGGGCATTTTGCTGAGCATAACATATCTATTTATCCAGACAGTAGTAAGGCTACTACTAGGGATAATGACCTCCCAAACCATCGGCTTTCATTAGGTTTCAGTGTCAAGCAGGAATTCCTCCTGTGGAGTGGGCCTGAAGTCCAATCAGAGAGCAGTTGGTTTCCCCCATTACAGACATGCCACCATTGCACCGGTTAGTACATTTGCCTGGCTGTCTGTCCGGTCATAAAGCTTACAGGGTCCTCTGCTGTTCAACACCACTGAAGACTTTTCTGCAGAGCTCTTCCCACATCCTGTCAACTAGTCAATAGGGAGGAGGCCTCCAGCTCAGTTCATTTGATTCCTCAGTGACCTACAGCCCAAGCATGTGGAGTCTTCAGCAATAAGGTCTTACCATCTAGTGGGCAACCAAAGCCTGGGCAATGGCCTGTAATGTTTTGGGGGCATCTGGGGCCTCCAACTCTGGCCAACAACTCTATGGAAGGTATCTCACCCTGGTACTAAAATTTTTCAAATAATAATCCATGGCTTAGAGGTACAACATTGTTCACCTCCATAAGATACTATGGCCCAAACTCTCTCCTTTTTATCATATATATTATTAGTTAGTGAAGAAGTAGGTTTCGGGAGAGATGGCTCAGAGGTTAAGGCATTTGCCTTCAGTGCCTAAGGCCCTGGGTTCAATTCCCCAGTACCCACATATGCCAGACCCACAAGGTGGTGGCCCTGGTCCTGGTGCTCTCTCTCTCTCTCTCTCTCTCTCTCTCTCTCTCTCTCTCTCTCTCTCTCTCTCTCTCTCTCTGTTTGAAAATGAATAAATAAAATATTTAAAAAAGAAGTAGGTTTCTATATGCTTATTCATAAATCTTACATTTTAATTAATCCTCCTCCATCCTCTCCTCTCCTCCCTCCCTCATGGCCTCTTTCTGGCTTCCTGCCCTCTGCTACTGACTTACTCCAACTCACATGCAAATCTAAACATTTGAAGCTAGGATCCACATATGAGAGAGAACATGTGGCACCTGACTTTCTGAGCCTGGGCTACCTCTTTTAGTACAATCTTCTCCAGATTCATCCATTTCCCTGTCATTTGTTCTTGTTTAAAAGTGACTAAGGTCAGCCAAGCCTGCTATCACACACCTTTAATCCCAGCACTCAGGAGGCAGAGGTAGGAGGATCACCATGAGTTCAAGGCCACCCTGAGACTACATAGTGAATTCCAGGTCGGCCTGGGCTAGAGCGAGACCCTACCTTGAAAAACCAAAAAAAAAAAATTACTATGGTCATTATTTTATGTATATGTTTTATGCATACTGTATCATATCATATTATAGCAAATATTACTATTATTTTACCAACTATTATAGCCAACTTTTTAATGTTTTGCTGGGGAGACATTTACACTTAAAAGAACATTTTAATTCACAATCTTTTCCTTGAGAGTCTCGACTTAAAAAGATCTTTTAACTCTGATATTATAAAAACACAATTGATCTCTTGGAATGTTATTTATTTTGAAGGCATAGTCCATTTGAAAGATAGTTATGTTGAGTTTAGTGTCACAGACCTGTAATCTCAGCTGCTCGGGAGGCTGAGGCAGGGGCCTTGAAAGATCAAGGCCTTCTTGAGTGACTTCAAAGTCATCCTGGACAACTTAGTGAGACCCTGTCTCAAAGTCAAAGTAAAATGAGGGTCTAGGCTTGTGGCTCGTCTAGCACATGAGGTCATGGGTTCAATGCCCAGCACTAGAAAAAAAAGGGGAGAAGGATGCTTTTTATTTATTTATTTATTTATTTATTTTGGTTTTTCTAGGTAGGGTCTCACTCTAGCCCAGGCTGACCTGGAATTCACTCTGTAGTCTCAGGGTGGCCTTGAACTCACGGTGATCCTCCTGCCTCTGCCTCCTGAGTGCTGGGATTAAAGGCATGCGCCACCACGCCCGGTGAAGGATGCTTTTTATAACAGAAGAGGTAGAGATTTAGGCTTCTTTTTTTCAAATAGGCATATCACTTAATGAATAATTAATTTTTCCATACAGACTTGAAATGTATCATATTTATAACTTTTTAAAATTACCTTGTTGAATATAGTAGTAAAAATTATTGGCACTTATAAGATGGCATGTTTAAACTATCATACTAATGGAATTATCATTTTTTGCAGTTATATTTAAAACAATAGCAACAATATTTACACTCAACCTTACTACAACCATGTTAATTGTCGCTGTAATAACGATAAATAAAAATGTTTAAAAAAAAAAACAGACTTGCAGTAGTTAGTAAAGGCAACCACAGCAATTAGCTGAAATAAAATGTGCATTAAAATATTAAAGAATTCAGCTTCTGTGATTCTTGAAGCAAGGAGAACTGGGATCTAGGAAGCCTTTTTCCTGAGGCCAGTGGCCTTGTTCCAAATTAGAAATTTAGAGACATTTTCTCCCTAGGATGCCCACTCGCTGTTCTCTCTGTCCCTCCATCTCCCTGGTCTCTGGGCTTCTCATTCACACTGAGGTGTTGATAACTAGGGCTGGTCCAACCCAGCCATTCTCATCAGAGTGTGAGGGATGTGGGAATTAGCTGTGGCTAGGAATAAATGGCTGAATTTTGAAATAATTATCTTTTTCATCATTCTGAGTTAACGCAATGTTTCTCTTGAAGTTCATTAATTAATTTCACCTGACTTTTATTTGCATTGAAGTCAAGTAGTTTTGAGCTCATCCAGTTCGCATTTTCGTTTTAATGTTGCAAAGATATACTTTTCATAATAATCTACACTTCAGCTGAGGAAAAATGATTCAAGAGACATATTTTAATAAAGCAACAAATATGTAGTTAATTCAAAAGTATGAGAGTAAATTTCAAATGTTCTCAGTACAAAAATTTTGAGGTGATGCATATGCTAAATAACTTGCTTAATTATTTCACACTGTATTCACAAATTTTATAAAATTACTTTATACCCACAACATGGGTATATACAAGATGTTGTGAATTTACAGTAAAACATAAAAATGAACAAATAATAATTTAATGAAACAAATAATATAAAAATAGATTAATATTATTCACACTGAGCACTCAATGAATATTGAGTGAATGACTAAACTAATATTTAAAATTTATTAAATCCTGTGTTTATATGATTAATAAGTGAAATAGGGTCTTTGTTTTCCTTAAGTACTCATTCATTTTTGACAAACCCTTTGGTATAGAAGTAATAGTTTAAAATTATTTTTCAAAGTCAAGTGTAACATATTTTTAAAAAGATTTTATTTTTCATCCTGAAATTGTTTTTAGGAGCAGAAAAGTTCCAAGTGGGCAAAATGAGGAGAAGAAGAAAAAAAAATAAGGTTTGAAGGGCATACAGTAATGTCCAATGACCTCTGAATTTTTCATAGAATCGCTGGTTTCAAAAGTTTTATCAGGTGAAAAAATGTTATGAACACATACTTACTTTAAAATTACTTTTAATAGTGTTGCCTTGTTTCTTTGCCTCTATAACTGAAGTTTTCTAATCAAGACAAAATGGGATCCTCTGGTAGGCATCTTTCCTGTGATTGCCATCCAAAGGGAGAGGAGTAAAAAATGAGAATTAAGACTTGCAGTTGGCATTGCCTTTGCCCCTTCTCCCTCTCAGAGATGCCAAGGAGATGTTTCAGGCACCAGCCAGCAGGTTGAAACCACATCTTGTAAGCAGCCCCCTCCCCACGCCTTGTGCTGCCCACCCCGCTGAGGTGCAGTGCTTCTGGGTCCCTGTGTGGCTGCACAGAGAACAAGTTTCTGGAAGAACAGAACTGAGACTAGGAGCCACTGATGGGATGTGGTGGTGAAAAGACCCCCAAGGCCTTTCTCGGGAGAGGTACCCCAGAACTCAAATAACCACACCAGCAGATGCAAAAGCACGAGGATTTTTATTCTTCGGCTGCGCAGACGGGCTCCCTGACCGATGAGTGCCAGAGAGCCCCGAGGAACAAAAGCTTTGGGTATATATAGGCAAGAACCACAAAATTATAATACAGCTCAGACCACAGGACGTTTTGTATTTTCATTGGTTCTTTGCCTTGATCTGTACAATTTTGATTGGTTATCCAGTTGGAGCCTGGTATTTACATTTCATATTCCAGGAACAGTCATATTTTACCTTTTATGGAGTGTTTGTTCAGTTTATAACTTGGGACCTCCCACAGAAGGGGAGGAGGAGTGAGCCAGGAGAGGTTCTTTTCATATATGGGCTGTTTTATGAAATGGAGTCAGTTTTACAAAATGGATTCTTCAGTGGTTTTACCAATTGAGGAGAATATAGGCTTTGCCTTCATCTCCAGCCAGTCGACTCTGGTCCTCCCCTCTGTAACCAAGAGGAGAAAAACTGAGGACCCCTTGGCTAGCAGGAAACGTCAGCCATTTAACTCAGGCTCCTTTCCACGGGAGCCATTGAACTAGGAATTCATTCCCTCCTCCTTGAGCATAATTTTCCTGATGACAAGAGATTTCCAGTCCCTTTAAACTCATCTATGTACAAAAACTGCAGAGGGGTCAGGATATCAGCCACACGAGCCACAAATAACAGAGCACTGATTACATCCAGCCGGGCACAGAGCTTCATGAGTTCAATGGCTAAATATAGGCAAACACTTGGTGTGTTGTGTGTGCCAGGGAAAATCATGATGCAATTTTGCCCTCCCCTTGATGGCAGAGGGAGGACCCGGGTCAGGAGGCAAGAATGAGATTACCTAAGAGTCACTGGTAATGGTGCCCATATCCTGAGTGTGCACGTACACACACACACACACACACACACACACACACACACACACACAATGTGACAAAGCAAACATTGTTACACAATTTTAAAACGTCAGTATTCAGCTTCTGACCACGCTTTTAATAAAATGCTTTTATTTTTAAATTTAAATGCTTTTGTTTTCTCTTTCACTCCATAAGAAATTCATATTTACTTTAGAAAATCTAGAAGCCAGAAGTGAATACTCAGTCTTTTGTTGGTTTTTGTTGTTGTTGTTGTTTTGAGATAGGGTCTTGTGTAGCCCAGGCTGGCCTCAAACTCCTACCTCTACCTCCTGAGTGCTGGGATTGTAGACATATTATAGACATGTTGGATTTGTGACTACCAAATCTTACCGAGCAGTGGACCGGTGGCCAGGTCCTTCCTGCAGTAGAGGCCTCACAGTCTCTCCCCAGTTAATCTTTCCAGTAGTGATCAGAGCGCAGTACAGGCACTACCCACAACTGCAGAGAGTAAGGGAAGACTCCAATCAGAAAAGAGATGACTGGGACTTACACTCATGTCTGATGTCCAATTTCACATTCTTAAAAGCTCTGGACCAGCTCCATAGAGATATTTGAGATATTCTCTCTCTGTCTCTTTCAGTCTCTCTCTGTCTCTTTCAGTCTCTCCTCCCTCTCTCTCTCTCTCTCTCTCTCTCTCTCTCTCTCTCTGTCTGTCTCTGTCTCTCTCTCGGATATATCCTAATTTTTCCAGTGGTCATATTAAAAGTGTAGCAGGGTGCTGGGGATCAGAACTTAGATAACACCCTGCAAATTTCAATGCACCTCAGAATTTAAAGAGTACCCAAATTCTTATCTATAAAGTTTAAGAATTAAAATTATAGACCACCAGAAGATACGGCATAGTGGGAGACTTTATTTAAAGGAAAATGGGAAGTTACAGAGATCTCCAGCCCCCAGTGTGGAGAGAACACGTGGGAGAGGTTTTAGCCAAAATCTATGCTGTTCAGCTAAACAAGCAAAAGAAAAGATAAGAGAGGCCTCCCATCAAGAGGAACAAGGTTCATGTGGGGAAAATGTGGAGCCTTCCCTTTTTAAGGCCTGTAAGTCCTTCTCCTAGGGAGCCATGTGGAGGGAAGAAGAGAGGCTGGACTTTGTTTTAGTGACTTTTTAAGACCTCCACCAGGTAAACCAGAGAGACAGCAGGTTGGTCGAAACCTGACCAATCAGTTTTAGCACCTAGGTTTGAACTCTAGCTAGAAACACCTCCCACTCAAGTGGAGGGGGTCTATGGAACTTGCCTGAAGGAGTTAACTGTCACAAAAGAAACAAGTGAGATTCATTTTGATAATGTTTCATTTAGCCCAATGGATCTAAAATATTATTTCAACATTAGATCAGGGTTTCAAATAACGAATGAGATACTTCACATTCTTCTTTTCATACTGTCTTAAAAACCTAGTGCATATTTTATACCTAGAGGACATCTCAATCAGAACTAGTCAGATTTGAGTGCCCAACAGACCTGCGTGGCTGGTGGCTACCCCATCAGCCAGTGCAAGTTAGAAACATTCATCATGGAGACAGTTTTTTAATTTTGGTTTTTCGAGGTAGGGTCTCGCTCTAGCCCAGGATGACCTGGAATTCCCTATGTAGTCTTAGGGTGGCCCCAAACTCATGGCTATCCTCCTTCCTACCTCTGCCTCCCGAGTGCTGGGATTAAAGATGTGTACTACCATGCCCAGCCATCATGGAGACAGTTTTGCTCTAGATTATACTGACAGGCAAAGAAGAAGAAAACCAATAATTTCCCCATTCATTCATTCTTTTTTCTTTTTCTTTGGGAGAGATGGGATCAGATCATTATGAAGAGTAAACCCAGGGTATTTCAATGCCAAATTACACCCCCAGACCCTTCCCCGTTCATTTCCTTGTATTCCGACCTTCCTGTTTTCTGTGCGAACCTCCATTGGTTTTTAGCTCCCTAGCTGTGTGTACACATGCTCTGATGTACTGAAATGCCATGGGAGAGTGGAACCCTTTACACCTGTGTGACATTGGACAATCCTCTGACCCACAGTCCTCTTGCGTGAGGATAAAATGAAATGTTTATAAAAATTACCCATCTTGTCACGGGAACGGCTGTGTCCTCTGCCAAGCCTGATGACTCCTTCTCTGACCTCTACACAGGGCATCATCCACTTCATTCTCTTACTTCCAAGGAAAAGGACGATTCCTGCCCTGACCCTTCAGTCTTCTTCTGTTGACCAGTGTGTTAAATGGTTCTTAAAAAGCAAGCAGAGCGTGCCTTCAGCTTACCATGGTGAAGCATGGACCCCTCCCCCGCCGCAGTGCTCTGAGGATTAGATTCAATTACTGACTACTCATTTTCATACATTTCATTCAAAAAAAAAATCAGTAAGTACCTAGTCTACAAGGCAGTTAAGAATGTCCTAGGCTCTGACAGTACAAAAAAGAAAGTAAAAAAGCAAGTCTTGTTCACATTTGCGAGTAGAAGGATAGACAACAGTCAATAGCTGGGTCAACATGGTTAGATTGAGCGTTCCCAGAATTCTCCTTGATGTGTGCTCATGGGTTAGGAGAGAGTAAAGGAAGAATCTGTGTGAGATTTGAAAGAGTTATCATGTCTCTTGAGAGTCTTTCAAACTTAGTTTAGATAACCAGAAGGCACAAAGGTGCCCAGCTGTTTCTGGCTCAGTCCCCCCACTGTGTTCAGATCTTCTGGAAAGCTCACCTCTTGGTTCTTGTTGTGATTGACAAGGTGTAACTATCTGGATACACCAGTTTCCCATTGATGCTTCTCCTACTGTGACTAGACAAGCTTGGATTCTTGAGGGGACAAGTTGGTGGTTCTTTCTCTGGCCTTTTAACCTCTCTCCTCCAAGCTCTTGTGTAAATTACTCTTAAAGTGAATTCCTCATCCTATAACACATTATAAAGATCCTAAGAGTCAATTCAATACAAGATGTATGAAAATGAACACAAAATCCTTAAGAAATAAACAAAGCAACAGTAACAGAAACTTTGTTGAGGAGTAAGGATTAGGAGGATAAGTAGGATTCATAATTTAAGGATAACTACAGATTCAGCAAATGTAAGGATTGATAACCTATCTTTACAGTGTCACAGAACAAATATTTTGTAGGAATAATGAAATCTATACGCAATTATATCAGTCACTTCTTTTTGCTGGGACAAAATACCCAACCAGAAGCAGCTTGGAGAAGGAAGAGTGTTTATTTCAGTTTATAGTTCCAGAGAGTCGAGTCTAGCATAGCACATTGCAGAAGCCCAAGCCATTCAGCAGGGAGGAGGTAGTAGAGAGATGTATGCCAACCAGGGCTGAACTAAAAAAACCCCTCAAGGCTTGGCCCCGAGTGACACACTTCCTCCAATAAGCCTTCATCTCCTAAAGTTTCTACATCCAACCTTACAGAACAGCACTACCAGCTGGGGAATAAGTCTTCCAACACATGAGTCTATGGGGGACATTTTCTTCCAAACCACCACATTTCACTCCTGCCCCTCATGGACTCTTGGTCATCTATCTCACAGTGCCAAATGCATCCAGTCCAACTTTTAAAATCCCCATAGATTTTATCAGTCTTAACACTGTTCAAAAGTCCAAAGTCTCAAGGCAATCTCATACCCGTGAGCCCTGTAAAATCAAAACACAAGTTATGTATTTTTAACATATAATAGCACAGAGTAAACATTCCCATTCCAAAATGGAGTGTTGCGGTCAGCTTTCTCTGTTGCTGTGCAGAAAGAACCCAAGCAAAAGCAGCTTGTGAAGGAATAGGTTTATTTGGCTTATGGACTCCAGGGGAGACTCCACCAAGGCAGGGAAAACAATGGCATGAGCAGAGGGGTGGACATCACCTCTGCCACAGCACCACAAACAATGGCAGGAAGGTGTGCCAAACACTGGCAAGGGGAAGCTGGTGTTGCAGTCAGCATTCTTGTTGCTGCGCAGGAAGAACCCAAGCAAAAGCGGCTTGTGGAGGAATGGGTTTATTTGGCTTACGGACTCGAGGGGAGACTCCATCCTGGCAGGGAAAACGATGGCATGAGCAGAGGGGTGGACATCACCTCTGCCACAGCACTGCAAACAATGGCAGGAAGGTGTGCCAAACACTGGCAAGGGGGAGCTGGCTTATAACCCCATAAGCCCGCCCCTGACAACACAGCTTCATCGAGGTTGTAAAACCCAAATTGCCATCAGCTGAGGATCTATCAATCAGAACAAGTTCTTTTGTTTGTGGGGGACACCTGGATCAAACCATGACATGGAGGAATGGAGGAAAAGCAAAGAAAGATTGGACTAACACAAGGTTAAAATCCTGTAGGGTCAACATCAAATCCTGCCTGGTATCTAGAACTTTAGATGAAATCATCTGGGTTCCAAAAGACATGGCTAGTTCTTCCCCTCCAGATGTGCTGCCTGCAGCCCCTCTCCAGATGGGATCTGACCCGAGCCCACAACTCATCCTGGCAGACATCCCGCAGTCCTGGCACTTCCAACATCCAGTGGGGGTTTGGGGGTCTCCATTGCAACTTATAGCTCATCTTCAGAGCTTCAAGTAATGGCTTCACAGAACCTCCTTGCTCTTTCTTGCAGGAACTTTGACTTTGTCTCCCATTGCTTAACCTCAGTGGTAATCCATGACCTTGAATTTATTGCATTTTTCCTGTTTCCAAAATCAGTACCATGTGGACAACATTGCCAAAGTTCTGCTATTAGCTGGACATGAAGCCTGACCTTGGGTCACAGCTATAGCAGCCTTGGGAAGCAGAGGCTTCTTTCAGAATTTTCCTTTCAGGAGATTTTCCTTCTCCTTTCAAAAGAATTTTTATTCTTACAATCTTGAGTCTTTGATGGGTTAGTTCTTGCCCTTAGAGAATTCTTCCTATTGTCCCAGAGCAGTTGGATGATCTTTGATGGAGGTAATCTCTTTCACAATTACAGCTGAAGCCACTACAATTTCCATGTCTGAGACTTCGAACTTGCTTACATTTCTTTGTGTCAGATGTCATATTTCCACATCTTTCTGCTCTTTATCTTCCTCTTTTGTTGTAGATCTGAATTAGAGCAGCAAAGAAATACAATGCCACAGAGGCAATATTTTTCTGCCTTAAAATTTCCTCCACCATGGGAACATGACAAAATTATAGTACGTTCATCTATTAAAGTTCTCAAGCCGGACTTGGTCGCACACATCTTTAAACCCAGAACTCAGAAGGCAGAGATAGGAGGATCACTGTGAGTTCAAGGCTAGCCTTGGACTACAGAGTGGGTTCCAGGTCAGCCTGGGCTAGAGTGAAACCCAAGAAAAAAAAGTTCTCAAAAAATTTTTCTTCTATCGAACACATTAGTCTATTTCTTTAATTTTTAAATTGAAGTTTAATTTAACTTTATTTTTATTTTGTTTTATGTGTGTGCATGCATATGTGTGTGATGTAGTGTGGTGTGTATGCACATGTGTGTGCCCTTGTGGGTCCCCGTATGCTCACCTGTGGTAGGGATTGCTTGCCTGTGGAGGCTGGAGTGAACATTTCCATCGCTCTTCTGCTTGGTCTTGCTTTCTGCTGGAGTCTCCTTTTTACTTCCACCTGGTCTTGTTTTGAGCCAGAGTCTCTATTTTATGAATCCCAGAACTTTCAGGGCTCCAAAGATTCCCAGGTCCCTCCTCCTCTGTAGGACTGGGGTTATAGGCATGCATAGCCACACCAGCTGTTTTTATGTGAGATCTGGATATTTAAACTTGGGGAGTCTCAGGCCCCCTCAGACCTTCATGCTTGTGCAGGAAGCACACCAAACTGCAGAGCCATTTTTCCAGCCCAGTCTATTACTTTTAAATTCAACTTTACTCAAGTTCTCGGGACACAAGCAGAATGCAGCCAGATTCTTTGACAGATTATCACACAAATTACTTCTAGTGAAGTTCCTGATAAAGTGTCTTTTCCCCCCTGAAACCTCATTAGCTGAACCTCCATAGACCCCCATGTCTCTCAGCCTTCTCATCAGAAGATTTAACATTTCAAATTCTTCCAAATTCCTTCCACAAACTAGTTCCAAAATACTGAGAACCACGTGGTCATGTTTACTGCAGTAACAGTACCAATTTTCCATATCAGCTATTCTCATTGCTGGAACAAAATATCTGACCAGAGTCGCTTATGGAAGGAACAGGATTGTTTTGATTTACAGTTTCCTCCCATAAGCTTCTTCTGGTCAGGTGTTTGTCCTAGTAATGAGAAAGTAACTAACAATTACCAAAAATCAATTCCAAACCAAATGTGTAATGAGTGGAAAGTGTTTCTGGCAGGTCTTACCTGTGAGGTATTGCACGGTCTCCCTGCAGCTTTGGTTCTGAACACAGGCAACAAGCACACTTTGGACTAGGAAGGCTGATGCGACCCAAAGTCAATGGATTCTGCTTCAAACTTCATTTGAGACTATTATGTGCTATTATGATTGAAGTGTTTTTATTATACATTCAAAGCTTTCTGCTCCTGTAAATATTAATAGTTTAATTATGGAAAACAAAAACTCTTAATATTTTCCTACCATCATTCCATGTAATGTAAGCATTGTATTGTGGGTATTGTATTGTATTGTATTGTAAGTATTGTAAGCATTGAATTAGAATGCTAGAATGCTTAATTTAAACAATTGCTATTTGAGTTGTTAACTTGAGTTTCATAAAGAAATCATTAAATGACATTTGGCAATTACAAAATCAAAATATCAATCAACTATGAAAAATGTTGAAGATGATCTGTTGTCCTACAAACCCAGAAGTTTGCTTTCCTAATTCTCTAGGTTATTAATTCAATCAAGTTCGTAGCCACGATTAACCAGCAAGCTCAAGGACAGACTACACATCTTTTTTAAAATATTTTATTTATTCATTTTCAAGCAGAGATACAGAGAGAGAGAGAGAGAGAGAGAGAGAGAGAGAGAGAGAGAGAGAGAGAGAGAGAGAGAGCACCAGGGCCACCACCTTGTGGGTCTGGCTTATGTGGGTCCTGGGGAATTGAACGGGGGCCTTAGGCACTGGAGGCAAGTGCCTTTACTGCTGAGCTATCTCTCCAGCCCAGACTACACATCTTCTTAGCCCTTGTTGCCTGCACGAGACCATCCTGTAGGTGGATGTGCATGTAGCAGGTCCAGAGCCAAGGTTTGTGCATAAGCCAATTGAAACATTCAACCTAAAATTTGCCGCTGAGCCTGCTGGAACCAAATCACTAGGGGGAAATATTCTCTCTGTATTGATTTTTTTTTCTCTGTATTGACCCTTGCTTTGCCCTCCTATGGAGTAACAATTGAAGCAGGTATTGGCATTGAACTTCTGAATATTCATTGTGGCCTCTCCTCGCCCTATTACTCCATAATCCTTTCTCTACTAAGACAATTATCACATCGTGGCTGTCACCCAGGTGTACTGTCTGCCTTCCCCAGCAGGTGTGAAAACCAGGATCCAACACTGGCACATTAGAAGACACTCAAGAATGACAACAAAAACATACATAAACAAAGATGCTAATGAAGAGATGGCAGCTGGCGGCTCGAGAAATAAAAGAGCCAACATGAGGCAGTCGCCCCAGCACTGCACAGAGCCAGGAAGGAGGCGACTGAGGCCTGGTGGTCCGTGTTCCCCATTTCCTACGAGACAGCCCCTCTCTAACTTAGCCAGATCTAATGCAGCCCCGAGGAAACAGAACATGCTTCTGCTTTCAAATTTCTCCTTTATAATCTTTGCCCCAGGAGGCACAACAGAATTCAAGCGGAGCCTGCACATCAAGGAGCCGTCTTGTGACAGGAAACATCCAACACCAACCGATTCTTTTGCGCTTTGGACTTTGATCTGCAATCAAACTTTCCACTAGAAACGAATATTGATTTGTCATCCCCTCAGGTCAACACGCCTTTATGAATCTGGTTGAGGTGACCTTTTTCTCTGCTCCATTGACTTCACCCTGTCCAGCCACATCTAAGCTTAGGTCTTTGTATTCAGCCCCTTTTAGAACAGTTTCCTCTTGACCTTTGAGACTCACAGGTAGCATTCAAAGGACAATCTGGGGGCTGTTTCTTACTGTGAGGTCTACTTTCAAAGCTTCTGGGTTGCTTCAGTTGGAGGGAGTGGTGTTCTGCCCTGCCCATCACAAGAGAGCCGCCAGGTAAGTCCCTGGGCTCACTAAGTGGAACAAGCTCTGGGGTCTTTACACACATTATTTCATTCCATTCATTTCCCCTACGGGAACTCTTACAATAATCCTCATCACAGACAAGAAAGTGACCCCCGCAGAGGTTAATTAATACCCAAATCCACAGGCACTTGCCAAGTGTCACTTTAAACCAGTTCTGCCTGAGCCCAGGTCATTACCCCAATCTCTGTAACACAGGCTCTGTAGTTCACGATGTTCATGGGCTTTATTCATCTTAGTTCAAAACTGAGGAAAGCTAAGAGGCTGAGAACTGTCCAGGCTCATTGGCCAAGAGAAGGAATAGAAGGGCTCAGAGTCTGATTGGATGACTGCAGACGCTGGCCAAGTCCAGAGCTGCATGTTCTGCCTGTGCCTTTGATGCTGGTCCCTGTTGGAATGGAAATGACCACGAGAGACCACTCTGAAAGGAAGGGTTTTAATAGGAGGAAAAGCGAGCTGCCAGGCTAGTTTCACCAAAGGTGGCGAAAAGGCACGAGGCAAATTCAGATCAGGCCTTCTTCCAACCCACTAAATATCTTTTCTACTCTTTCTCACTTTCTTTTAGCTTTTGCTTTCTGGTCTTTGAACATGCTGTGCTTCTCTCTTGTCTGTCTAACTTCCAGCCCTTCTCATTCCAGTTCAGATGTCACTTCCTCCAGGAAGCCTCCTCTACCCATCTCACTGGGGCTCTGAGGCCCCTGCCAGGCATGCTCAGAGCTTCTTTACTTCCCTCCTTGTAGCTCCTAAAGCTCTGTATTACCCGTATTTCCTGCTCACGTATGAGCCCTGAGGGCACAGGCTCTGTCTTGAATTTTTATTATTCCAGCTCTGGGCACTGCCAAGAACATAGTGGCCATTCAACAAATGTGAATGAGTCAGTGAATGGACAGTATGTGTTCTGGAGATGGACTTCACCTCTTTCAGAGGCTGCCAAGGACTGGCCTTTCCAATGACCATCAGTTTTCCCATCAGCAGATAGATCCCTTTTGAAAACTGTCCTAGGGATCATAGAGGACTCGGGATCAGAACAATTCCATTTAGCACAGACTCACACCTAGACATGCAGCTTGAAGCACATGTCATCTTCTTTCGATGAGACTCAGTGTGCCAATGAGTCTATGTGCTCACCTCAGAAGCTCTGGATGTCACCAGAGACCACCATACTCCGCTAGCATAGCGTTTCCAGCATTCTGAGAGATAGTACACAGGTAACTTTGGAGCCAATGATAAGTTTTATAAGATTGGGGACAAAAGATGGTCCTTGAGTCCCTAGACCATGTGTCTGACAGAGGCCAAGAACTCTGATGCGGGAGAGGAATGGAAGCTGGGGTGCTCGGCAGGGAGGAGGATTTGGGCAGAGAGGGGACATTTTTGAAGGTCTGAGAGAGCCAGAACTATGCTTGGGCTTGGGATTTGTTTCTCTGCTTCCCCTTTAGCCCAGGAAGTACCTGCAAGCCAAGGACTGGGCTTGTCTCATCTTTGTGTCCCTAAAGCACATAGTAGGAGTTAAATAAATACATGTACATGCAATAAATAAGCAAACAAATTAAACAGAATTGATTGTAAAGAACAGAGCAAAAGCAAGCAACTTTCAATTGATTCAAGCATAAAAAAAAGCCAAAGTGATTTAGGAGGGGAAAAAACATATATATGCACTTTGATGGGGACTGAGCAAGTCTGTGGAAGTCCCTGTTCTCTGCCTCAGCCTCTCTGGTCTGGAAGGAACCATGGCAGGGGCCGCTGTTCCCTGGAGGCTTCTTCATGCTGCCATAACCAACCTGGCAGGAGCAAAGACTTTCTAAAGGGAGATCCTTGGGCCCTATCAGACTATTCAAATTATGGTACCCAAGGACAGAGAATTTCCCCAGGAATCTTATGCTGAAGCCTGCCAGGAAGAGATTTTAACCAGTTTTTTTTTTTTTTTTCGGTGCTGAGGACCGAACCCAGGGCCTTGTGCTTGCTAGGCAAGCTCTCATCCACTGAGCTAAATCCCCAACCCCTTTAACCAGTTTTTGACAACTAAGCAGACCATCTTGAAGAATAGAATGGAGCTGAGACAATGATAATGGGTGGAGAGCCACACCTTGACCTTGACCACTGCCTAGTTCTGTGTGCCTCTCTCCCTCTGTTTAAGCCTGCACCTCATGTCAGGACCCCCCACAGATGGACTTGGGATCACTGGAGCCCTTAATTTGTTCCTCTTCCCATCGTGGCACATTGAACAAGCCTCTGCCTCTAACTTCTGCTTGTCTCTTGAACTGGAACATCGAGAGCAGGTGGCCGAGCCTAGCTCGTTAGGTCTGCCAAGGCCCAGGCTGTGACCCTAAAACCTCTGGTGATGTGGCCACTGCTGTGTCTGGAACCAGAGCAGGAAGGCTGCTTGCCTGGGAAAGTTAGCAGTGCCCTCGCTCTCACTGCATGCATGTACTGCTCCAGAATAGCCTGCAAAGGCTGTGTTGCAGGGCAGATGCAAGCTGCAGCAGAGCGGGGCTGGCATGCTGGATCAGCCCTTCTGGTCACCTTTCAGTTTTCTTAAATGAGCCTGAACATGAGGAGGTGCTGAGACCCCAGGGCCGAGATATTAGCTTACTGGTTGGTTGGTTTGGGTGTGTTAGTGTGTGTACACATGTGATGTATATGTGTGCATGTTCTTGTGTGTGAGTGTGGGCACACACGTGATGTATAGTGGTGTGAGTGTAAAATGACCCCGATAGTTGTGTGTGTTTGTGATTAAGCCTCATTAACCCCCCACTTTCATTTACTACTGAGCTACTTCCCCGGCCCCCAAATTTAAAAATCCAGACTAAAACAAAACAAAATGTAAAAAACCTTATTTGACAACTAAATATTAGTTAAATCAATTACGATCTGCCCATTCAATGGAATGGTTGGCATTCCTGCAAAGTGACAGGAAAAGATATCTGAGACATAGTAAGTGAATATATAGAGAGTTATAAAATAGCACATACATATGTGAAAGCTGGGAAGTTAAACACCTAAATGCTCAGTGTTGGTTATTTCTAGATTGTATCCTCATGAGCAATTTTATTTGCTCTCTCTTAATTCACATTCAATGAGCAATCAACAATGGACAATCAACAAGTAATCATCAAAGGTCTGTCTGCTTAAGTCTCTTGATGATTTTCAAAGCAAATGGCCTGACCCTGGGGTTTCATCATCCCCTCTCTACCTTGAGGATCATCTGACTGACCCAAAGGTGATCTGCAGTGAGTAATAAGACCCTTGCTGTCCCCGGTGGTTCATTTGAAGTTGAAGGGGTCAGAAGCTGCCAATTACAGTAAAATCTGCACTTTGTGAGTTTTAGTTCTGGCTGTTGGCATGGCTACGTTTCCCCTTTCTGCCCCAGCATCCATCAGGAGTTAGCTCTACCCGTCAGGAGAGTTTCCAGAGATGAGCGGCTCTGTCTTCAGCTCTTCCAGGTGGAGGTGGTCCAGTCTCTTCATGGTTTGGATCTGAAAGTTCCCAAAAAGTTGGTCCCCAGGAGAGTGTTCAGAGGCCCTTGGGAGGTGGTTGGCTCATGACGGCTCTGACTCCTGAATGACTTAATCCATTTGTGGACTCATAGTTTATTGGGTTGGAGGGGGTGGCTTTGTTGTAAATGCAAGCGCTCCTTTTTTTTTTCTTTTTATTCTTAATAAGTAGAAAATCTGTATGCACAAGCCGTGTGTTGGTACCACCATTTTCCTCCTCCCTGCCCCCATTCCACTGAGGGCCTCCTCAGCACTGCCGGAGTGCTCCATGGGATGGAGGTCTATGGGTTGTTTGAATGGGGGGTTAGGGGAGGAGCAGTGTCTCTGGATATCCTCCCCCACCATGGCTCTTACACTATTTCTGTGCCCTCTTCCACAAAGCTCCCTGAGCCATGGTGGGTGAGGTTTAAGTCTGCTTGAGTGTTGAGCTCTTCAGAGTCTCTGGGTTTCTACTCTGGACTGTTTTGAGTCTCCTCGGAGTCTGTCTCCATCACCCTTGCGGAGGTTGTCTGACTCGCTGTGGGAGCAGCACTCTTGCTCGTCTCACCACTTCCTCTGTGATTTCCCCTGGGCCCTAGATGATGTGTCAGGAGTGGTTCGTCTCCTGCCAGGGAGTCAGCCATCCATCATCTCAGGTCTTGTTGGTGGAGTTGGTTGTCCACAGTTCTCGCTGCCTTCTGAAAATACAAACAGATTCTCCAATGGAGAGTTAAATGGGACTGACATTGTTAATTTACTGGGTGTAGCCTCTCTTTAGGCCCATGGTTAGTGGGGGCTTCCCCTTGGTGTCCAGGTTCTTGATCTCCATAGGAATTTGGCTTGGATTCCAGTTCCAGCTAAGGGTTCCTTGCCACTGATTGGATTTCTTAGCCAATCAGAGAGCCATTGGTTACTTGCCTAGGATGAGTGCTTCTATTGCCCAGGTGAGTAATTCTTGCCATGCTGGTGGATCTTCTGCTTCTTGGCTGTCACCTCAGGGCTGAGAAGATGGCTTGAAGGAGAAAGTGCCTCCCACACAAGCATGAGGACCTGTGTCCAATCCTCAGCATCTGCACACATAAAAAGCTAAGCTCGATGATGTGTGCCCATCATCCCAGCACAGGTGAGGCAGAGACAGGAGAATCCCTAGGGCTCGCTAGCCAGACAGTTGAGATAAATACTTGAACTTTAGTTTCAGTGTGAGACCCTGTCTCCAAAATGAAATAGAAACTGATTTTAAAAAGACATCAGTGTTGGCCTCTGGCCTCCACATCCACACGTGCACACTCATCTGCTTGCACACATACTGTCGGGTACTTCTCCAGGTTACTGCACAGGTCCCCGGCCCCCTGTTAAATGAGTCTGTCTCTCTGGCCAGCAGGAGACCTGGCTCAATCGAGGAAAGGTGAGTGCGGCAGCTGGACAATCACACGCAGCCGGGAGAAGTGTCCAAGCAGATCTCAAAACTTTATTTTCACATCCAACCTTATATACAATCTAGGGATGTGTTGCCTCATCTCTTACACAAAGGGGGCTCAGTAAACAGGAACACAGCTATGAAAACTCAGCCAGCAGGAGTAAAACCTATTAGCACTTGTAAACAGGATTTAGGGCTGTCAGCCATCCCCCCTGCCTCCTGGGGGGCACAGGTGTGCTAGGAACAAAGGCATGAGCTACCATGCTCCGGGCTCTCATCCCGATGCCTATTAAAACTTAGCTCTCAGATATACAGCCAGGCTGGGTCCAACACATACCATATACATACATATGCAGAAAGAATGAGAGAAAGAAAAGAAAGAGAGGGGAGAGAGAAAGAGCTGGAGAGATAGCTCAGAGGATAAAGTGCTTGCCATACAACTCTGAGTGTCTGAGTTCAGATCCTCAGACCCCAAGACAGAAAGTAAGGGAAGCTGGGAAGGACTTCTATGACCGCAGGGTGCCTCTAGTAAGAAGGGAGATGGAGAGTTTCCCAGAAGCTCAGGAAAGGAGTGGTGAAACCAGAGACCCTGCCTCAAACGAGGTGAATGGTGAGGACCCACCCGAAAGTCCTCTCTCCTCTACACGGTGGCAGGTCCATGCTCACAAGCACATGTGCATACGCTCACACACCAAATAAATAATCAACTTTAAAAAAAGAAAGAAAGAGAAATGGGCATCTTTGCTTCCTACTCTGCTCTTTCATGTTCTTTCTGCCTCCCCCCAGGCCCAGAAACAGAGTGCAAGTGACCGAGGACCGAAAACTCTGAAACTGTGAGCCAACGTAAATCTTTCCTACTTAAAGTTGACTTTCTCAGGTATTTTGTCATAGTGAAGGGAAGATGACAAACAGGGAAGCATCATCTCTGGTAGCCCAGCTCAGATCGCTTGACTCGCCTTTATTTCATTATTTCATTATCCGCATTTGCTTCCTGTCTGAGGGTCCAGCTCACTGTCCATTGTAAATTATTGATGTTCAAAAACTCAGGAAAAGTCCTCCATCTTCCCCCAGTTTCTTCCCTCTCCCTCTGTAGTTCGTGGGCACCCTCCCTGGCTCTGGGGTCTTCCTGCTGCACTTAGGCCTGGGGTTTGGAACTGAGCAAAAGGTGCCCTGAAGAAACAGGCTCTTCTGAGAGATCAGAGTGGCTCTTTCTGGCCGGGATCTGAGTAGCCTCCAATGGTCGGTCAGGTTGAGCGGTCTCCCCTGAAAAGCAAAGGGGAGTTCCTTTCTACTCAGCCCTTTCCAAAATCCTATGTGCCTCCAGAGACATGTACGACACCCACAAAGAGGCATGCATGCATGCAATTCAACATAAGCATCCGGATACACACCAGTGTAAGTGCTCTGAGGCAGCCATACATCTGGCCACATGAATATAGATAGCATAGCGCACTCACACATGGCCATTAACATGCATTCACACACAGACTTAACCCCGTTCCCACCATGCAGTTATTGATGCCGCCACACATCCAATCACACGGCCATGAGCATGCATAAATCTACTAGAGGCAAGAAGACAGCTGACAGGTCATCTGTCCCCAGCAGAGAGCACCGCCACCCACCCCGACACCACCAGGATGGCTTTGTTCTGTAGGAAGTTTGTGTAGAAAGTTGCCTGAGCCTTTGACAATGAGTTCTCCTGCCTCCTGCTCCAGGCCCGCTTTCTCCTCCGTAGCCCCATTCTTTCATCCAGAGCTGTGTCTGCCCAAGGGGAATGCTAATCGCCATGACAGGAGCTGTTTCCACCTGTTTACATGGCTGCTCGCCTCTCCTAATGCCATTTCAGTCTGTGCCAGGCGGCGGCGGAGGCCTGCTGTGCCGGCCTTGTGAGCCAGGAAAAGGAATGATGAGGGGACAGTTGGAGTGTGAAAAGGACCCGTCACTAAGTGACTCCCTATTCCAACAGCCACACACAAGATGCACATAATTGCTTTTAGCACAGTGGGATGGATAGAGATACAAAAGGTCAAATCAAGGATTTGTCCCATAATATCTTTGCTAAGCAGCGGCGTCGGGCGTTGGAAAAGCATATTCATGAATTGAGCTGCCAGAGTGTGGGCAGGCTTTTCAGAGGCGGCTGTGTGTTCCTTCTTTGAGGTGTGCCTGCCGTGGTGATTGGATTCACACGGAGCAAGTGACTTCTCAATGCTCAACAAAGCTCTGCCTGTGAATTGGACTAAAGAGAGGCCGCTGAGATAACTATGCTAAGTGAATTTCAGACTTGCTCCCACTCCCCCTCGGGCCCCAGCCTCCTGGAAAATGCCCCATCAAGACCAGAGTCCTGAGCTCGGTGTGCAAGAGCCTCCCCAGCTGACCTTGCTTTCCCCGTGGTCCGTGACATGAAGCTCCCTGCCCCCCCTGGATCCAGCCCTCCACGAGTCTTGCTGCTTTGGAGACTTGGCTTCTCAGATTTCCCAGGGTGCAATTTCAAGTCCTACCTGTTACTCAAGGTTTGGCTTGAGTCCCAGTTCCACTCACTCCTTCTTTGTTCCCTGTCCTCTCTGAAGGGGAGCCGTCCTTCTCAGGAGGAGGGAGGCTGTAGGACACAAAGAACCTGGTCATCTGCTGGCAGTGGAGAACAGGCTAGCCGATAGCCTACACAGCAATGCTTTGGGGGGTTTGTGGTTTGCAAGGTGCCACGTGTGTGGGGGATGCTCATGCATATGTGGGTGTGTGGGGAAGCCAAACGTTAATGTCTGGGGTTCTCCTCAGTCCCCGGGATTCTCACTGAACCTAGAACACACTTATTTGAATAGATTAGCTAGCCAGTAAGCCTTAGGGATCGACCTGTTTCCACCTCCCAGCTCTAGGATTACAGACATGCAGGGGCAGTCCACATGGGCGCTGAGGATCCAAACTGAGGTTCTCGTGCTTGCAGAGCCCTCTCCCCAGCCCACGTGCCAGGCATTACCCTGACCACTGAAGCAGTATCCCTCCCATGGCTGTGGAAGACTGTTCAGGAATGGATGGAGATGCCAAGGCTGGGCCTCCTCCTTCTGGGATCATAGTGCCTGGGAGACCTGCTCCTGGAAGGAGGCCTCCCTCCCTCCCTCCCTCCGTGGGAATGACCAGACAAGTAAGGATCCAGGGCGGATCTCTTGAATCAGGGTTCTATTTCATGTTCAAAAATACAATGTATAGAGTCTCAGAGCAGCCATTGAAGGGGAAGGTACTGCGTGTGTGTGTGTGTGTGTGTGTGTGTGTGTGTGTGTGTGTACAAGAAGGTGCGGGGAGTGACTTACAGACCCAACTCCTTGGGCTCCATTTGCTCTTCTTTTCTACATATATATATGTATATATATATATATATATTCCAATATAGTTAAGATATTGCCATTTTAATATGTTGTTATCACTATAAAAATCATTGAGGTATTTCACCCTTCATAATTTTTTAAATATCTTTAGTATGAATAACTGTATACAGTGTGTCTTCTTATCTCCCCCTCCCCACACCTTTGGTGGTGGTGGGCATTTATATTTGCATTGCTTTTCATTCATTACCAAATCTTTCCTTTTTTATTTTATTTTTAGGGTTGAGGGTGGTGGGAGAGGCAGGGCAGGGGAGAGGCGGAGAGTGGCCGAGCAGGAGGAGACATAGAGAAGAAGAAGATTAACTGGAGGTAAAGAACCGAGCCCGGAGGAGCTGACAGTTAGTCCTTGATACTTGCTTGTGGGTCAGTGGGGAAATGGAAGGCCTGAATGACCCTCTCAAAGAACTAGAGTTTCAGCTGGGTATGGTGGTTCACGCCTTTAATCCCAGCACTCAGGAGGCAGAGGTAGGAGGATCGCTGTGAGTTCAAGGCCACCCTGAGACTACATAGTGAACTGGTCAGCCTGGGCTAGAGTGAGACCCTACCTCAAAAAACCAAAAAAAAAAAAAAAAAAAAAAAAAAAAAAAAAAAAAAAAGAACTAGAGTTTCTGAGTTAAGTTCGTTGGCACAGCTTCCCAACTTAAATAAGTTTTGAAAAGTTGGAACCTTCTGGAGGCTTGGAAGTCCTGGCAGAGAAATGCCCAAATCTTACCTACCTCAATTTGAGTGGAAACAAAATCAAAGACACAATAGAAGCTCTGCAAAATCTTAAAAGTTGTTTAACTGAGAGATCACAAACCCAGAAGATCACAGAGAAGGTATTTTTGAACAGCTGCAGTGAATCACCGCCTGAGATGGGTTTGATCAGGAGGACGATGAAGCCTCAGACTCGGGAGAGGACGAGGAGGGCGGAGATGAAGATGAGGAAGGAAGACGAAGCAGTCTCAGAAGTGGCCTCTCATACTTAATGAAAGAAGAGATTCAGGATGAAGAACCTGATGATATTGAAGAAGGGAAAGAAGGGGAGGAAGAGGAGGAAGAAAGTCTTCGGGGAGGGAAAAGGAAACGAGATTCGGAAGACGATGGAGAGGAAGGAGATGACCAGATCCTTCTAAGATCAGATTCCCTTCTGTACTTGGGTGCGCAATGGAGTGATCATATCTTCCTTATTTCTTCATTATGACAGCTATCCTTACAGAAGATAATGTGGAACTTTTTATAGGAAAAGTGTGGTTTCTATTTTGGCCTTACCATTCCAATTAAGACACTAGTTTGTTAATGATCATAATGTGTGTAGAAAAGGATCTTCATTAACACCCCCCCACTGTGGCAATGTATTTGGAATTTTTATTTTTCTGGCTCATGCTTACTGCATTAGACATTTTTAGCCCATAATTAAAACATGTTTGCTTTAAAAAATACAATATATAATTAATTTTTGGCTACCTACCTGGTTTTTATACCCAGAAAGAGAGTAAAATCAAACAATATTATGATATAAACACAGATTCAGGCTTACAGCTTTCCTTGCCTGCTGCTAAATATGATACCCACTTCTCTTGGTCACATGTCAGCTTAAGGCTGACAATACTAAGCTCTTACACTGAATTATGTCTCTTTCCAACAGGACAAGATCCTCTCTTACTGTCTTGGTGATAATCATGATGTTCTTAAGTGTTTATCTTTTATAAATGTTACCTCAGGTTCAAAAGAAACAGACCAAAGAAATGGACCTCCCCATGGATGGTGATGAGACATCAGACTGGCTTCCAGGAATGACAGAGCTTCTCCGTCATGGCCATTTAGGTGGAACTCTCCCCTGACGAGTTCTATCTAACTGCTATGCCGTGAGCTGCTACCCTATTCAGCTTGAAGGAGTTAGAGCAGCAATTGCACCATTTCCCTAACAGCAGTTAGAGTTTCTTCTCAGGAGGGGAGAATATTAAAAGTGGTAGCCTTGAGGCTGGAGAGATGGCTCAGCAGTTAAGGCACTTGCCTCCGGTGCCTAAGGCCCCAGTTCAATTCCCCAGGACCCACATAAGCCAGACCCACAAGGTGGTGGCCCTGGTGCTCTCTCTCTCTCTCTCTCTCTCTCTCTCTCTCTCTCTCTCTCTCTCTCTCTCTCTCTCTCTCTCTCTCTGTTTCTCTCCTTGAAAATGAATAAATAAAAATATTTTTAAAAAGTGGTAGCCTTTTCCATGAGAAGTGGTTAGCTAGAGACTGTGCCACAGAAATATAATGTTACCCTTGCTTATCCAGCATGACCACTGACAGGAGACAGCCATCAGCTAGGCAGGCAGGGTAACAGAACCCCAAAAATGAATGGTTATTTTCCTTGAATAAAAGTGGGAAATGGGGCTGGAGAGATGGCTCAGAGGTTAAGGCACTTGCCTCCAGTGCCTAAGGCCCCGGGGTTCAATTCCCCAGTACCCACATAAGCCAGACCTACAAGGTGGTGGCCCTGGTTCTCTCTCTCTCTCTCTCTCTCTCTCTCTCTCTCTCTCTCTCTCTCTCTCTCTCTCTGCTTAAAAATGAATAAATAAAATATTTTTTTAAAAGTGGGAAATGTCACTAAGCTTACAGAAACCTGGAAAGGTTTCTAGGTTAAGCGTGCACCCTTCCTAGAGGACAGAAACTGATCCTAAGATGACTGGAAAAGCTGTAAAATCTGGTCTTTGTCCATAGTAACTTGCAGACCTGTTCTTCCTCACTCTCCATTTAAACAAACAAACAAAAACCAGATCTGAGTCTAGGCGGGCTTCTCAGATCCCTTCCTCTCTGGGCAAGAGTTCTGCCTTCTTCTCTCACGGGGCTTCTCAAACCTCTTCTTCCTGGACAAGAACTCCACCTTCTTCCCTCTCTGTGTTCTGGGCTTGAGCCTCCTTCTCTTCTCCCTCCGAAAGCTTTAGGTTGTAATAAAGTCTTCCTGAGCCTTATCCCCAGGTCTGTGGATTTCAGTCTTCACATTCATAGGACAAGGATCAGGGATTAACACAAATTGTTGGTGCATTGGCCTAAAAGACAAAATCCCTGTATCTCTATTTTAAGGACAATGAGACAGAAAGTACACCAGACTGGAGCTCAGAGAGACAAAAGGACTGCTTTTATTCCAAGTTATTTCAGGCAGTGAGGGAACAGCAGCCTTTCCGAGGGAACAGAGGCTGTGTCAGGAGCCCAGGTATGGAGGGGAATTTTTAAGGACCTGAGGGAGTAGAGGGAGGGCATAGTGGCTGTTCAGCTTAATGGCCTTCACAGTTACTATTTTCTCAGAAGATGTCCCTGAAAACTTACCAAAGAGCCTTGGGACTGTAAAGCAAGAAACAGAGTGCTAGAGTCTTTCAAAGATCTCGTCAGGGGCCTTCTGAAGTGGATATCAAGGAACCAGGTGTTGTAGACAGCTTCTCAAGGCTTTCCTTGGGCTGAGAGCCATCCGATGGGTATGAGATTTCAGTCCTTCAACTATTCTTCACATCTGATTCAGTCTCATCCAACTTGCGACAAACCTAATCCCTCCTCAGCAACACCAATCAGTTCCCTCCCTGCACACCTGAGCCTGGTGATGAGGCTCATTCTAATTGGATGTCTTGGTTCATCTAAATGGGCCTGACACACGTGTGGAAGCCCACTAGCCTCCTCTTCTGTATTTGTTGGGAAGTAGTGGACATGGCTAAGAGAGATCCAGCACCCACACAAACAGGTGCGGCCACACCTGCCTGTAAACGAAGAGATTCCAGGTCTGGGAAACAAGCTGCTGAGCCTCGGAGGAGAACATCCGAAGTTCTCCTCTGGCCTCTGCATCCGCACACAACACACCCCATATGCCACACATGCAAAAAGATATAAAAACATTTTAAAATAGAATTTTCTCCATAGGAGAACAATACGTGACGTATCAACTGCAGAGATTTTAAGTGTATTAATTAGTCTTCAGAAAATGCACTGTATAAGGGGTATATCATTGCATTAGCCTACTGTGTGAGGAGAGAAGCTGTTATGGTGGCAAGTATGAGTCACTTTCTTGTTGCTGGGACTGAACCCCAAGTGGAAACGGCTTAGAGAAGGAAACTTCAGTCCATCCTGGCAGGGAAGGCATGGAGGCAGAAGCTGGTCACATTCAGTCCATGAGAAAGCAGAGCAGAGAGATGAAAGTGGAGTCCAGGAACCCAGCCCATGAGGTGGTAGCACGCAGGTAGGGTGGGTTCTCCCACTGACTAATCTAATCTAGCTAATCCCTCACAGATGTGACCAGAGGTTTGTTTCCGTGGTAATTCTAAATCCTGTCAAACTGACAACCAGAGATTAGCCATCACAGGGGGTCTATCAAGTTTCCATTATTCCCAACCCCCATTGAGGTTTCATCACACTCGGGGCCATTTACAACTATGGTTTCCCATTGCAAATCACATTAGACTGAAAGCAGGCTGATAGCTTAGACTTTGGGATGCAAATACCCAATAATAGTGTATTAGACTGGCTAATTTGTTTCTGAGTGATGTAAAAGAAAAATAAAATAAAAAGTCAAGTGTGAGAATTCGAGAACTGACCTGATTTTCCTGAAAGTCATGTCCAATGGGAAGGAGCATGGGTGGGAGCAACTCTTTCTTCTTGTAAGTGTATGTTAGAATGTTTTCCAGATATATGTGTGGTGTGTATGCGTGTGTGCCTGTTGGTATATGTGTGAGGATACACAAATGTGTGTGTGTGTGTTCATACAGATGCCAGAGGTCAACATCAGGGGTCTTCCTCAGGCACTCTTCACCTTAAGTTTAGAGACAGGGTCTCTCACTAAACCTGGAGCTCACCTTTTGTCTAGACTGGCCAAGCAGTGAGCCTATGGGATCCTCCTGTCTCTATCTCCCCAGGGCTGGGATTAGAGGCACATGCCGCCATGCCTGGCTTTTATATGGATGCTGGAGATCTGAACTCCGGTTTTTGTGCATGCGTGTGCATGTGCGTGTGCGTGTGTGTGTGTGGATGTGTGTGTGAAGCACTTTACACACTGAGCCATCTCCGCAGCCTGCATGTTAGAATTTGGTTTGATATAGAGTAGCTATTTGGGCCTTTTTAAATTTTTGTTTTTTAATTGTTTTGCCTCATTACAGAGCTTTGGCTGACATAGAACTTGTAGCAATTCTCCTGCCTCTGCCTCCTGAGTGTAAGGATTATAAGAGTTCATCACACCTGGTTGGGATTTTGATTTTTTTGATTTTGTTTGTTTGTTTTGAGGTAGGGTCTCACTCTAGCCCAGGCTGGCCTGGAATTCACTGTGTAGTCTCAGGGTGGCCTCGAACTCATGGTGATCCTCCTACCTCTGCCTCCCGAGTGCTGGGATTAAAGGTGTGTGCCACCACGCCGGGCTAGTTTTTTTTTTAAGAGAAAGAAAATTTGGTCAGGTGAGTGTAAAGTTTGGCATAGCATTTTTTCACTTGGGCTTTCAACAGCCTTGTGAGAAGGGAAAGGTTGTTAATGCTGATGACCTCCAACTGTCCTTGATCGCTCTTCTGTCTCTAAAGGGCAACTGCCTTGCTCCATGGCCCACAGACAAGTGGTTGGAGTTCATAGCTCTTATCTTCTTGTGGCCAGAAGCAGTTGGTGGAAGGAAAGGATTTATTTGGGCTCACGGTTTCTAGGAGCGGTTCCATTATGGAGGGAAAAGCATGGCAGAACACATAGCTGGGACATCACATCTTGTCACAGCAGCTGGGAGGGGGCAGTCTGAGTGAGCTGGCTTCAAACACCCAGTGGAATGAGCTAATAACCCTCAAGGCCCATACCCAGTGACACACCTCCTCTGGTGACATACCTCCACCTTTCGAAGGCTCCACAACTCTCCCAAATTGCCATCTGCTGGGCACCAAGTATTCAAAACACATAAGGCTGGGGGGGGCATTTGACAAAACTGGGAGGGGGGAGAATCCTCTGAGTCCAGCCCAAGAGACATGAAGAGAGCGAGGACCAAAGGCCCGAGGTCCACTCTTAGTTCCCTCATCTGAGCCAAACTAAAGTCGGAAACGGAGAGTTAGAAAGCAGGGGTTCTGTGTCCACTTCCCCCAATTCCCTTTTGTGAGTCTGTGCCAAAGTGGGAGACATTTTTATGAACCTGGTCTCCCTTCTGCATATTCGCCTGTTAGGGAAATTCTTGCTTTTCCTTGATGACACCTCCTTACAATGGCATTACAGGAATGAGAGAAGGTTTCTAGCAGTGTGAGGAAGAGGAGGATCTGACTGGCCCACAAAAATGTCCTGCAATCATGTGTCAAGAGAGCTAAGTGTCTTATCTTCCTCTATCCATCACGATCCCGCCACCCCTAATATGATTCAGAATGTCTTGGAGAAAATGCATGAATTTTAGTTTGTTCTGAAAAGACTAACTGTGACCCAGTAAGCAGGAACATTGCCCTGTTCCATAGTCCCTGGCCCGGAGCTGATTTCCGCTTCAAACTTTCAGCTCTCTGGGGCCTCCTCACCCAGCCCCACACGTCAATCCCCAAGTTGTAGAGCTCTTACCTGCTCATCCTGGTCTCATCTAATCTCTAACAAGCAGTCTCTTTTGCTGCTTTCTCTCTCTGACAAACCTGATTTATCTTGATGGGCTGACCTTTGGGTTGCCAAGGCACTGCTGACCTCCTGGGGAGCTCGGTTTTTGGAGTGCTCCAGAACCACGTCTCCTGGGGGCTGTGTCAACCTATTCTTCACATTTGCACTTGTTTTTCTAAAAGGGACCTAGAAGGTTAGCTCACACCAACAACTAACACTGTGAACATGTCTCTTTTCGGTGAGGCCTTTCTTTCTCCTGCCCCTCCTGGCTACTGGGAAGAACAGGGCACAATCCTCTATTACCATCACACCAGTTAAGAGAGACAAAACATCCTGTATCATATCATGTTTATTAAAAGTATGTATCACCTTTCATTCATATTCATTTGCCCAGGGATGCCACGGGCAAAGTGGCTTAAACTACAGAAATTGATTTCCCCCCAGTTCTGGAGACTAGAAGAACGAGACCAAGTCGTCAGCAGATTTGGTTTGCAGATGGCCTGCTGCCTGCCATGTCACATGATCAGTCTGTGTGTCTCCAATGGGTTTTTGTAAGGACACAAGGCATGTTGGATTAGGACCACCCTAATGGCCCCTCTTTAACTAAACCCTCCACCTTCGAAAACAATCACATCTGAGCACCTTGAATTTCCCAGAATGAATTTCAGGGCACAACTCAGCCTCCAGCAATCCCATCTCCCAGTCCCACAATGGCAGGCTTCCATTGAAGGCAGAGCAGAGATCTGACTGTCTCACATTGCAGTGGGTGGGTGGACAAACAGCTGGAGTTCGTGAACTCCCAAACTGAGATCCTGATGTGGCGTATCCATGGGGCTGGGGAAGAAAGATAAAGATGAGAGCAGGCATCTTTCACAATGGAACCCTTTCTACCTACAAGCGGAACACTGACACGATGTACCAGCCTCAACATTGATCCAACTGCTCACTACCTCATTTAGCAAGCATTCATTGAGCCCTAACTGTGAGCCAGGCCCCAGGAATTCAGAAGCAAACCTGTGCATGGTCTGGCCTCTAAGGAGAACTTACACCTATTGAGAGCTAAATCTGAGGGAGCTGGGGGTTAGGAGCACAGGAGCCGCCCAAAGGAGAGGTCAAGGTTTGAGCATGAAGTAAACCACAGACCTAGCTGGTGGTCAGCTATAGTCTGTGATTATACAATTCCTTCCTGGCACTGAGGGACCCCCACCCTCAGGACAGGACCCTCCCTATATTTGATAGAAGCTTCCATAAAGTGTAAACTCCCCTGGCGAAGCTGAGCTTCAGGACCTTACAAGCGAAGCTGGGGACATTGCTAAGGTGTGCTAGGGACAAACACTAGTCACTTAAGCCATGAGGTTCAGGCTGTGGTGGACCCAAACCTAGATTCTACTGCAGCTGCAAACGACAGGCGAGTGAGTGATCACAAAGCAGACACTTCTGGGGACCCCACCACCAAGGGTTCATGTCGTGCTGGTTGATCTTGGTACCTGCTCAGGAGTATGGGACCCC
>PVHP010015841.1:0-36790 GCA_004024765.1 Zapus hudsonius | reverse complement strand
AAAAAAAAAAAAAAAAAAAAAAAAAAAAAAAAAAAAACCCAGAAAGAAAAGAAAAGAAATTTGAGGTTGGAAATGCCAGATTCACTCCATACTAGCTAAATTAAGAAAAAGAAAAAACTGTCTTAAGTAATTTATAATTCAAGGTTTGAGTTGATTTCACTGTCCTTGGTATTAGGAGTGTTGATGTATTTCCCCTTTCCCCTCCCTCTTCTCCTACCTAGTATTGCAGGGTGTAGTAGTTTGAATGAATTTCCCCTAATAGATTCAAGAGTTTATTAAAGTTTTTCTCCAGCTGCCTGGCTGGAGGGGGGTGTCTTCTTGGCCAGATCCTAGGGTCCAGCTGTAGTGGTTTGATTCAGGTGTACCCCATAATCTTAATGGGTTCTGAATGCTCAATCCCCAGCTGATGGCAGTTTTAGAATTGGAACCTTGTTGGGGGTGTCTTTAGGGGGGGTTATAGTCAGCTTCCCCTTGCCACACCTTCCTGCCAGTGTTTGCAGTGCTGTGGTGGCGGTAATGTTCACTCTCTGCTCATGCCGTTGTTTTCCCTGCCATGATGGTTTATCTCAAGTTCCTAAGCCACAATAAACCCTTTCCTCCACAAGCAGCTTTTGGTTGGGTTCTTTCTGTGCAGCAATGAGAAAGCTGACTATAGCAGTTTTTGGTACCAGAGAGTGGTATCTATTTTAGCTGCTAGAACCCTGATTCTGTGGCTTTGGCCTTTTGCAACTGATATGCAGGGTGAATGTGGACAGATTTGAACCTTGGCCTAAGAGATACCTTGCAGTGCTGTAAGTACAGCTTGATGGACCATTCTGGTCAGATATGAAAGACCTGAATGTGGTGAGAAGAATGGACTGTGAGGTTTGGTTTATGAGGGTGAGAAAGAACTTTGTTGGGACTGGTCAGGAAGATGTGAGAGGCTTATTGTATTCTGCCTGCCTGTGTCTGAGAACTTGTGCAGGGTTGCTTTGTGTAGAAATGGCTGGTGTGAGCAGAAGGAGATAGCACAGAAAGAAATGAGTTCTTTGAGCTGAAACTGTTGCTGTTCAACTGCAATTTTTTGAGTGATTACAGCCATTGAGATTGGGCCAGGTGATCTGCATTGGGACAGTAGGAAGAAAATGTGAACTTAAATTTTTTTTATTGATAGCTTCCATAATTATAGACTATAAACCATTATGATTCCCCCTTTATATCTCTTCCCCCTCTTAATTAGTCTCTCTGTTTTGTTTCGGTGTCATCATCTTGTCCTCACATTTTGTGTAGGTATTATCAGACACTGAAGTCATGCATATCAAGGCCATTTTGTGCCTGGAAGTTGGCATTGTGAGCAGTCCTATTCTTCCTTTGGCTCTTAAATCTTTCTGCCACCTCTTCAATGCCGACTCTTGAGTTAAGGGTCCTAAATATTGACGTTTTCCTGCTCTTCAAAGTTGGTTTTGATCCCCCTAAATTAACATTTTGGTAGCCCACTTGATACTATGCAGTATATGCAAATGCAGGAAGAGAGGGTCATTGAATTTGCAAAATGGTTTTGTTATTTTGAAAATGGCCATAGGCAGTGTGAAGTAGGAGTGTTGGATTGCCTGCCTGGAGGCCCAGTGTGGAGCCATAAGGGTGGGTTGCAGTGGAGACCCAGTGGAAATGCCAGGACTATGGGATAGCTGCCAAGAAGAGCTGCAAGAACTGGATGGAGTTTCTGGGACTGAGTAGCCTAGCTGGAGGGGGTGGAATTGAGGCCCTCACTGAGACCCTCATTGGTGATTGTCAGACTTGGGGTTAAGAGTTTGATGTTGCCCTGTTTGTTTTAAATCTTGTATCGGTTCAATCTATCTTTGTTATGCCCAATGCCATCATTTGCAGTGTGTATTTGTTCTGTGTCATTATGTTTTTGTTTTTGTTTTTTTTTGTTTTTTTGTATTATGGGTCAGTTGAAAGACCTTGGATTATAAAATGTTTGAATATCATCTGGACTGATAAAAACTGTGAGGACTCTTGAAGTTGAGCTGAATGCATTGAATTTTATATTGTGTATGGTTATCATTTTATGGGGGCCAGGGGCAGATTGTAGTGGTTTGATTCAGATGTACCCCATAAACTTAATGTGTTCTGAATGCTCCATCCCCAGCTGATGGCAGTTTTGGAATTGGAACCTTCTTGTGGAGATGTGTTGTTGGGGGTGGGCTATGGGCATTATAGCCTGCTTCCCTTTGTCAGTTTTTGACACACCTTCGTGCTGTCCTTCCCTCTGCTCATGCCGTCATTTTCCCTGCCATGATGGAGCTTCCCCTTGAGTCTGTAAACCAAAGTAAACCTATTCCTCCCACCAGCTGCTTTTTGTTGGGTTCTTTGTCACAACAATGAGAAAGCTGCCTATAACACAGCCCTAAGGTGTTTCTGGGGTGAGTCTGGAATTCCAACTGTACGTATACAAAGAACAATCTAAACTCAAGCCTGGAGTTTTTCTGCAGTTTCCTGTGTGTATGAGTGTGCTTGCGTTTGGTGTTGGTTTCTCTCTCTGCTTGGACCTGTTAAAGTGGCCAGCCTCTTTCACCATATGGAACTTCCCCAGTATCTGTAGCTTCAATAAATCCTTTCTTCCCCTAACTGTTCCTGGTTTGGAGAGTCATCCTGGCAGTGTGGCTGACTAGGACACAGGGCTGCATTGGTGCAGAGTTGTACTGTAGTGACGCCTCCACTGGAGCACTGGTTTGGGATGCTGTCACCAGACAGCAGTGATGCTGGGGTGCTTGCATGGCAGTGGCCCTTGTGCTGGGTGTCACTGATGTGCCTGAGTTTTTCCACTCTTAGGAAAAGAAATCGACTGTGAGTGAGTAGGTCTGCCTTTCGACAGAGAGTATTTAGGAGGTAAGGCTGCTTGGCTGCAGATCACACTCTATGCTAAGAAGCTGCATTTGAGTAAAGTTTTCTTAACTTTTTGAAACATAACTTTTCAAATATGTAAACAACTTCCTTTAAATGTTGGGTAAAATTAAGCAGTATGACTTTGGAAGGAATAGTTATTTTTTTGCTTAAAGAAAAAAGGTAAAAATTTTTGCTTAAGGAGGATCTGTTATCTGTCAGTATTTGATTTGAAGGTGGGAATAGAAGTCATTATCAGGGGCTAGAGAGATGGTTCAGCAGTTAAGGCACTTGCCTGCAAAGCCTAAGCACCCAAGTGCGATTTTCCCAGAGGCCAAGCAAAGCTGATGTACATGGTGGCACATGATTCCGGAGTTTGCAGTGATTTAAGGCCCTGGTGCACCCATATTCTCTCTCTCTCTCTCTCTCTCTCTCTCTCTCTCTCTCTCTCTCTCTCTCTTTCTCTCTCTTTCTCTCTCTCTCTCTCTGCTTATTTCTCTCTCAAATAAATAAAGTAAGACAAGTCATTATCAAAAGCCAATAGAAAAGAAAATGGTGGGGGAAGAGGAAGGGAGGGAGAGCCTTTTTTTAGAAGTGATCTTTACATGCAGAAAATAGAAATAAGCATGTAACAGATGGTCTCAAAATTTCACTAGCATTGTAGCAGAGATTTGACAAAATGTATATGTGATAAATGCTGGTGCTTAAACTCAGCTGAGTGGAGAACTGTTTTTGCTGTGGGTGGTTCCAGAACTGTTAAGGATGGTCTAAGGCCTTTGTGCTGAGGGAGATGGGAGGCATGGAGGCTCTTGAGCAGAGGATGGCTTTAGTCTTTTCAGTACTAAGAGGATAAGGCCAGTTTTTTCTTGAGGTGGGGGATTAGTGATATATTTTCATTTTCTTTTTTTCTGAGGCAAGATCTCACTAGCTCAGGCTGACCTGGGTCTCACTGTAGTTGCAGGCCACATTTGAACTCATGGCCATCCTACCTCAGCCTTCTAAGTGCTGGGATTAAGGGTGTGCAGTGCCTCACTTGGTTATATTTTCACTTTATTTTAATTTAAAATAAGGCTGGAACAAAAATAATTATACTTATGGTTTCCATAGTGCTTGTAGTAGCTTTTCTTTTTAAAAAGTATTGTTTATTTGCATGTGTGTTATGGGCATGCCAGGGTCTCTTGTTCCTCCTGTAAATGAATGCCAGGTGCTTGTGTCACTTTTTGCATCTGGCTTTATGTTGGTACTGAGGAATCAAATCTAGGCCAGTGGGCTTTGCAAGCAAGTGCCTTTAACCACTGAAACATCTACCCAGTGGGGGGGGGGCTTTTGAGGCAGGATCTCACTGTAGCCTGGGCTGACCTGGAATTCACTTTGTAGTCCTAACTCACTGCCATGCTCTTACCTCAGCCTCCCAAATGCTGGGATTATAGGTGTGTGCTATCAAACCCTGGTCTGCTTGCAGTTTAGGAATTTGTTGAAATTGTTTATTTTTCTTGTTCTTTTTCTAGAAAGGTTTCTATATACTAAATGATGACTTTCATTTTTTACCTGTGTTTTGTTAGCGCTATTTCATTTCTATTTGTTAACTTCATTTTCTTCCTTTTGTCTGGAATTTTAATCTTAAATCTCTATCACTGCCTTTTAGAGACTTTCAGGAGTTTTGAAAAACTCCTTCCCTCTTTTTTTCTCTTCCCCCTCCTCCCCTACCTCATTTAGGTTGGGTATGTGCTCCATCACTGAGTTATGCCTAGATCCTGCATTTTGTGGATTGTTTGATGGTTCTGTGGACTGAATTTATTTAGGCATGTAGCCTGCCAAGCAAGCATTCTAGCAAGTAACTACACCCCCACCTTGGATGTAATTTTGTTGAAGTATAGTTTACACTCAACGCGTCACCCTTTAAAGCTGCATAGGTACCACCATCACTTTTGGAACTTTCCATTGCCTCCGCCTGAGGACACTGCTGATCTCCTTTGTCATAGTACAGATGGACACTTCCTGGTAAAGCAACCACATGGAGCATGGATGCTTGTGTCTACTGCCTAGACTCATTGTGTCCTGTGCGGGGCTCAGGTGTCTCATGTGTTCATGTCTCATTCCCTTTTGCTGCTGAGTAATATTGGCAATGAATATGGTACATTGGCTTTTGGAATTGAGTTGACAAAAATCTTGTCTGAATTTTCTGTCCTCTGATAGGAATTTTTTTCTGGAGATGGAGCCCAGATTCTCAGCCTTGTTCCTGGAGCTGGCAGATGAATACCAAAAGTAAAAGTAGCTACAGCAGATTCTTCAGGCTCTGGAGTGTTAGTTCCTCTTGTTACCCCCCCCCCCCAACTGTCTTGGCAGCTCCCTGCTGCCTTCCGGCAGGTGACTTAGATTTCATTCATTTTTCTAGAGGAAATGCTATTTTGCAACTAGTTGTTTCCTCTGTCTTTGTGAAATCACAAATCTATTTTTTCATGGCAGTTATGATGAATGCTTTGTTAGTTAGAGGTGGTGGCAAGAGGGTGAGAGGACTCTTGTATAAGCCAGTTGTTTGTAGGTGCTCCTTTCTCTGACATCTGTTGGGCCCTGCTGAAGTTCAGTCTGGCTGGTGGATATGAGGTGCTGGAGTAGCTGGTGCTTTTGGACAGTGACAGTGATGTGTGTGTGGTATCTGCTGGTGCAAAAGGGTCACACATATTTGTCACGGACAGATTTTGTTCGCAGACCTTTACAACTTTTCTTATTTATTGTCTAGCATTTATAAGGGTTGGAGAGGTGGCTCAGTGGTTAAAGGCACTTACTTACAAACCTGCCAGGACAGGTTCAATTCCCCAGCAACACATAAATTTTAAAAAATTTAAAAAATGAATTGCAGTTGTGTCATTTCAGTAGATCAGACATTGACACGTTCAGTTATTGTGGCTCTGGTCTTTGATCAAGGCAGTGTTTAGTGTCTCTATTCTATTTAACATGTAGCACGCAGATAGGAATATTTCTGTTACAGATAGCTTCACAGTGTCGGGCTCTGGGGATGGGGCCAATAGGGGAGAACAAACCTTGGAGATGTTAAGTTTGGGGAGGGCTATAACTAGGCCAGACGCTTACCTTGCACATACTATCTGAGGGGTCATCAGAAACCTCAGAAATCAGGTTAAATAGCTCAATGGAGTTTTTTCTGTTGTTGCTAATTAGAAGTGAATGAGAACAATTTTATGCTGAACAAAATACTGTGGTATTTTTTGATTTTTTTTGAGGCAGGGTCTTATTGTTACGTAGCCCATGCTAGCCTTCAACTCTCACTTGTCCTACTTCAGCCACCTGACCACTGAAAGCACAGGTGAGATTCCAGAGAGAGAGGGAAAGAGAAAGTGTGTGTGTGTGTGTGTGTGTGTGTGTGTGAGAGAGAGAGAGAGAGAGAGAGAGAGAGAGAGAGAGAGAGAGAGAGAGAGAGAGAGAGAGAATGGGCATGCCAGGACCTCCTGCCACTGCAAACACTCTAGATGCTTGAGCTGCTTTGCATATTCAGCTTTACATAGGCACTGGGGAATCGGACCTAGGGTTCTAGGCTTTGCAAGCATACACCTTTAATGCTGAGCCATCTCTCTAGCCCAGTTTCCAAAAAGTAAATAGATAAATAATAAATAAATAAAATTATTTTTTTTTGAGGTAGGGTCTTGCTCTAGCCCAGGTTGATCTGGATACACTGTGTAGTCTCAGGGTGGCCTCCAACTCACAGTGATCCTCTTACCTCTGCCTCCTGAGTGCTGGGATTAAAGGCCTGTGCCACTAGAATTTTAAATAAAGACATGTTCAGGACCACTCATTGTTCCTTTTGTGTCTTTAATTCTGTCTGTATTACTCAGGGGATGATTGGTTCTGTGTCTCTGGTTTAAGATAAAGATGGAGACAATTGATAGGTTTTCCTTTCTGTTATATTAACATTTAAAGTTAGGAGTTTCCTTTTTTTTATGCACTTTGTCAGTACATGCTAATATTTATTCTAAGAGTTGCTCGTTTATCTTTGACTTTGTTATCTGACCAAAGTACTTAGTTAGGCACTGTTTCATTCCTAAATACTGGGGATTTTACTTCATGGTGTTTCTTTGTGTGTGTGTGTGTGTGTGTGTGTGTGTGTGTGTGTGTGTGTGTAGCATAGTATGTGTATAATGTGTGTTGGATGTATGTATGTGTGTGTGTGTGTTTGCACACACCTTGATGTGCATGTGGAGGCCAGTGGAGAACTGTTGGATATCCTTCTCGTTTCTCATCTGTGTTTTCCCTCAACCTGGAGCTGTTGTCCCTCAGTGAGCCTCAGTGATTTTGTACTTCTCCCTTCCACCAAGGGGATGAACAGCTATGTATGGCTGCACTCAGCTTTTACCCTGGTTCTGAGGAGTTGAACTTGGCTGTTGCTGGCCTAAGAGGCCCTCATGCTTAAGCAGCAGGTGCTCTTCACCTATCTTGCCAGCCCCTTGCTGTTTCTAACATTTTGTGTATGTTATTTTGAACTGAAAATATATACATATTATATGAAATTCAAATGATATATGTATTTTAATCATAATTTAATCATAATTCAACCTGAAATTTCTCCCTCCATACTCCAGATGAAATTACTATTCTAATTGTATAACCTCCTACAGGTGTTTTTTGCATTTATAAGAAAGAACATTTGTAGATGTTTTCTCTTTGTTGTGTACAAGCACACTACACTTGTTGTAGTCAGCCACATGCCGCTGGGATGGATCTCCACTCCAGGCACAATTTGGGGAGGAAAGTGTTTATTGAAATAACAGATCCAGGGGAAGTTCAAAAAATGAAGGAAAGGGATGACCCCCTTTTACAGAACCAAGCAGAGAGACAGAGGCCCAGCACTTCCAAAGCAAGCAAGCACCTCTCACACTGTAACTCCAAAACAGCAGGAATGCCAGACTAGAGCTCCAGCTGCTCTTGCATATGTATCCCTAGAATTTTGCATCTAATTCAGAAATACCTCAGGGCCAGACCCCAGAAGGCCAGGCCAAAGTGACACCTCCTCCAGCCAGGAGGCTGGAGACAATTCACAACCTTTAATAAACCTTGGATTCTATTGGGGGATATCTATTCAAACTACCACTGCACTCTACATATTTTATTACCCAAGAGTTAAAATTTTTGGTTGGGGATTCACTCAGTGAATGTGTAATGTGCACAAGGCCTTGGTTTTGGTCTACAGCAGCTCCCAACCATCCATTTCAGGACTGGGAGGCACCCACACACACGCACACTCCTTTTCTATTAATGAGCATTTTCCAATGGTAATAAACACCATCCTTCCTAACTACAATGTCTTACTCCCCTCCTCTCCATCCTCTTTTCCCTCCCCCTGTATTTTCCTCCCTTCTGTTTACATGTTACAAGTGCCCCTCCCCTCTTCCAGCTCATCCCCTTATATTCACTTTTGTTTACAATTCTGTTCATAAAAACACCATTTTTTAAAGGACTTATGCAGACACTTTCTGTTGCTCTGAGCTTTGCTCCCTCCTTTGGAATATGCAGGGGCTGCTGGTTTTACATTCATGGGGTTCCTCAGGATGTCTGCCAGAGTCTAGAACCATGGCCACTCCATTATGTACTTGCTTCTCATGAGTTATGACTGTCGGGACTCTGTCCTAATTCTTTTGGGGCTTCTAGGGCTCAGTTCATTACACAGTGCAGTTGATGTCCATGGTGGTGTACTTAACATGATGTTGAAGAGCTTTCATTCAGTTCCTCGCACTACTCTTCATGGGCTGCATGTTGATGGCACCATTTAATTCTCATACTATCTGTGAAAGGTACAGGCCATTGGTGGTAATAGTGGGGGACGTCCCCTCCTCCTTGATTTAGTCTTGTTATATAGCACAATCTGGCCTCAAACTCAAAATCCTGCTTCAGTCTTCCCTAGGCTGTGCCACTACTCTTAGCTGGTAGGTGCTAAATTTAATTCATAATAAAACAAGTTATTAAGAACTAACCCCCCCCCCAAAAAAAAAGCCATAATCACTCATCTCCTGTTGGTGGGCTTTGTGAGTCTAGGAACTTAATTGCATGTATCTTTAAGATTTAAGGTGATTGGAAAGATGAAGTGATTTGTGCTTCGACTCCATTATTTTCTACTTTCACAGAGTCTTAATTGTGTCACAGTCCCTTCTAAACTTTAGCTTGCTTTTTGTTGGAAAGGTTTTAGTAATTGTCTTAGTTTATTAGGGGATTAAAATTTTATAAAATCATAAATGGGTTTTCACTGGCCAGCCCTGGTGCTTAGTAGTGCCTGTTCATGGTGTCTGCTCACTCTTGTTTTCTTGGATACTTTATTTTTCTGTATAAGTTGTGTGTCTGCACATGAGTGTTTAGAGGCCAGAGATTGACATTGGGTGTTGTTGCAGTCAGCTTTCTTGTTGCTGCGCAGATAGAACCCAAGCAAAGGCGGCTTATGGAGGAATGGGTTTATTTGGCTTACGGACTTGAGGGGAGACTCCATCCTGGCAGGGAAAACGATGGCATGAGCAGAGGGCTGGACATCACCTCTGCCACAGCACTGCAAACAGCGGCAGGAAGGTGTGCCAAACTCTGGCAAGGGGAAGCTGGCTTATAACCCCATAAGCCCACCCCTGACGACACAACTTCATCGAGGTTGTAAAACCCAAACTGCCATCAGCTGAGGATCGATCTATCAGAACACATTCATTTGTGTGTGGGGGACACCTGGAGCAAACCATGACAGGTGTCTTTCTTAATTGCATGTGTGGTGTATGCACATGTATGTGCAAATTTTGGGGCACCCCTTGAGCTTGCCTGTAGCAGCCCAAAACAAAGATAATGGTGTGTCCCCTCTCAATCACTCACCTGATTTTCCTTTTGATGGGGTCTTTTCTTGAATCTGGAGCTTGTTGAAACGGGGTGAGCTGGGGGTTAGAATTTAGATAATGCCCTGCAAAATTCTAATGCACCCAAAATTTGAGGAGTACCCGGATTCTTGTCTACAAAGTTAAAGAATTAAAATCATAGACAACAAGATAATAAGGTATAGTGGGAGACTTTATTATTTAAGGGAACATGGGGAGTTACAGAGTTCTCCAGCCACAAGTGTGGGGAAAACACGTGTCAGAGAGTTTAACAGAACTTATGCTGTTCAGCTAAACAAGAAGAAGAAAAAAAGATAACAGAGGGCTCCCATCATGAGAAGGAGAGGTTCATGAGGGAAAAAAATCTGAAGCCTTCCCCCACACGAGCCAATAGCTTCCTAAATCCAGGAGATTCAGAGGTCCTTCTGCTAGCCTGGCATGTGGGGGAGAGAGGGCTAAGAAAGACAAAGGTCCTTGGGAATTAAAGTTCCCTCAGGTGAGGCAGAGAGACAGCCTATTGGTTCATACTTGGCCAATCAGTTTTAGCCCCTAGGTTGTAGCTCCAGCTAGACACCTTGCACTCAAGGGAAGGGTGTCTCTGGAGCTGCCTGACCCATCACATTGTCATTCTCTGGTCTCTGCTCCCCTCAGGACTGGGGTTTCATATGTGTGTGCTCATGCCAGCTGTTTATATGGGCTCTGGAGATTCAAACTTAGGCAGACTCAGGCCCTCATGCTTGCATAGGGAGCTCTCTTAACCTCTGAGACATCTCTCCAGTCCCCACCTTATTTTTTGAGACAGGGTCAAGTTAGAGCTCACTGATTTGGCTAGAATGGCTGGCCAGAAAGCCTCATAAATCCTCTTGTCTTTGCTTTCCTAGCACTGGGATCGTAGCATCCAGCTTTTACACGAATGCCGGCGATACAAACTCAGCTCCTTATTCTTGTACCAACTGAGCTTTCTCAACAGCTCCTTTTCTGTCTTTCAGTTAGCATATAGTCATTGTACAGAAGAACGGGCTTCACTAGGTTCATATGTATATATTATGTATTTTGTCATATCCCACCCAACTACCTTCTCTTGCTTCTCCCTCCTGCTTCCCCCTCCAATAGTCTCCCTTCTACTTCAGTGTCCTTATCATTAAATATAACTTCTGCATGTGAGAGAAAATGTGGCATTTTCTTTCTTTAGTCTGGCTTATTTTGCTTAATATAATGATCTCTAGTTCCATCCATTTTCCTTCAAATTATTTAAATTTGTTCTTTTTTATGGTTGAATAAAACTCCATTGTGTATGTATCCCACACTTTCTTTTTTGGTGTGTGTATGTTTGTCCGTTTGGGTTGCCCACATGCGTGTGCCACAGACCTCAGTTGGAGGTCAGAGGACAACCTCAGGTGTCGGAAGTCCTCACCTATGACCTTGTTTTTGAGGAGAGTATCTGGTTCACCACCATGTTCAGGGGCTAGCTAACCTGTGAGCTTCTAGGAGATTGACCTGCCTTTACCTCCCATCTTTCCATAGGTGGCTTGTAGATGCCCACCCCGGGAGCCAGCTTTGTGTGGGTTCTGGGGATGTGAACTCAGCAAGTGCTTTATCCACCATATTATTCCCCCATCATATAGCGTAGTTCCTTTATCCACTCATCTGTTGGTGTATCTAGGCTGATTCCTCTTGGCTATTATGAATAGCACTACAGTAAACACATTTGTGCTGGTGTCTTTTCTATGCTAACTTAGATTCCTTGTACTGTGTACTCAGGAATGCTGCAGCTGCATCATATGGCTGTTTTATTTTTAATTTTTTGAAGGACCTCCATAGTGGCTGCACTAGTATAAATCATGGGCAGCATTATTATAGTTTGTTTCCTTCTCATCTGTCTGCCTGAGTGACATAGAGTCTCATTTTTGTTTTAATTTATATTTCTGAGATGGCTGAGGATGTTAATTTAACTGTTTTTCCATATATTTTTTGGACATTTGTGCCTTGAAAAACATTGTTGATTGATCTGTTTGCCCTCTTGATGTTTATTCTCCTTTGATTTTATATATTCTGGGGATTATCCACTGTTGGGTGAATAGCTGTCCATAATTTTCTCCTGTTCTGTAGGCTCTCCACTTTGCACGTTGGTTTGCTTTACTGTGCAGAAGGTTTTTAAAAATAATATTTTTTTGTATTTATTTGGAAGGCGAGGGAGGGGGAAAGAAGAAGGAGGAGGAAGAGGAGAAGGAAGAAGAGGAGGAAGAGGAGGAGGGGGAGGGAGAAAGAGAAAGGAATGAATAAATATAAATGGGCACACCAGGGCCTCCTGCTGATGCAAATGAACTCCAAACACATACACTACTTTGTGAATCTGGCTTTACATGGGTACTGGGGAATTGAACCCAGGTCATCAGGCTTTTCAAGCAAGCACCTTAATCACTGAGCCATCTCTCTAGCCCCTGTGCCAAAGCTTTTAATGAAATAAAATCTCCTGTCAATTCTTGCTACTGTTTCTTGGGCTATTGGGATCCTTTTCAGCAGTCTTTGCTAGGCTGTATCTTGACATGTTTTTCCCTATTAGTTTTAAAGTTTCAAGTCTCATTAAGGACTTCAATCTGTTTTGAATTGATTGTTTTTAAGATGAGTTGAGATTGGTATCTAATTCATTCTTCTACCTGTGAAGATCTAATTTACCCAGCACCATATTTTGAAGAGGCTGCACTGCCTCTGTTTATGTTTTTGGCACCTTTGTTGAAAATTACAGGACTTTAGCTGTGTTCATTTCTGGGTTCTGTATTCTGTTCCAGTAGTCGATGTTTCTGCCTTTGTACCAGTACCACACTGGTTTTGTTATTATGGCTCTGTAGTATAACTTGAAATAAGTTACTGTGGAACCTCCCTCGTTGCTCACTTTGCTCAGGATTACTTTAGCTGTTTGTGCTCTTTTGTGTGTCATGGTTTTTCCTATTCCAGTGAGGAATGTCATTGGAATTTTGATGGAATTACATTGAATCTGTTTTTCACTTTTGTTAAAGTAGTCATTTTGCAATATGAATTCACTGGCCATGATCTCTCCCTGCCTTGTCCCCTCATGCTCCTTCCTAATGACCAGCTTTCACCTCATCTGTGAAAGCACATATTATGCCATGTGTGTGAACTTGTTATAAATATACACGAAGTTGGCCCCTATGAAATGTTAACATTTCATGATTTAAAAATTTGTTGGGATGGGGCTAAAGCTATTACTCTGGTTAAAGGTACTTGCTTGCAAAGCCTGCTGGTCCTGGTTTAAATTCCCATTACCCATATAAAGCTATATGCAAAAACTGGCTTATGCACTTGGAGTTCATTTGTAGTAGCAAGGGGACCTAGCATATGTACACACACAATTTAAATAAATAAAAAAGTAAATAAAGTTTTGTTGGGTTTAGGGCTATAGCTCAGTTGGTAAATTGCTTGCCTAGCATCATGAACAAAGCCCTAATTGATTCCAGCTCTTGGAAGTGGAGCAGGAGGATAAGAAGTTCAAGGTCATCCTGTGCTGCATAGTGAGTTTGAGGCTAATCTATGCTACACGAGACCTTGTCACAAGCAAGTAAACAAAAAATACAGGAGCCAGGTGTGTCATACCTGTGACTCCAGTGCTAGAGAGACTAATGCTGGAGAATTGTTACTTCAAGGCTAGCCTGGGCTGCACAGTGACACCCTGTTTGCAAATAAGCAACCCCAGAAACATAACATTTACCAGGTTTTAAGTGTGTATCTTACTAAATACCTTACTTTTTTTTCGCATGGGTATGTACATGCATGTGTGTATGTGTATGGGTGCACAAGTGTGTGATGGTATGTGTGTCTGGGAATGTGTGCATATGTGTGCACGTGCATGTGGAGGCTAGTGATTGATGTCTGGTGTCTTCCTCAGTCACTCTCCACCTTATTTTCTGAGACAAGGTCTTTTGCTGAACCCAGAGCTCACCAGTTTGGCTAGATTAGCTGGTGAGTTTGTTCCAGGGATCTGCCTGTCTCTACCTGTGAGGGCAGGGTTTACAGATGCACACTTGCCATTTATGTGATTTCTGGGGATCTGAGCTCATAGCCTCACACTTGGCTGCAAGTGCTTCCACAACTGAACTGTCTCCTCAACCCCTGTAATTCAATTTTTTTAAAAGAATTAATTTGTGCACTCCTGAATGTGTGTGTGTGTGTGTGTGGGGTGTGTGTGAATGGGCACTCTGGGGCTTTTTGCCACTATACGTAAACTCCAGATGTATGTACCACTTGGTGAATCTGGCTTTATATGAGTAGTTGGGGACTCATACCCAGGGCAAGAGACTTTGCGAGCAAATGCCTTTAACCACCGAGCAATCTCCCTAACTCTCCCTGTAACTTTTTTCCAAAATATTTCTATTTATTTATTTATTTGAGAGAGAGGAGAGGGGTGAGGGAGGGAGGCAGACTGAGACTGAGTGAGTATGAGTGCACCTGGGCCTCCCACCACCACAAATGAATTCCAGATACACGTGCCCCTTAGTACAGCTGTCTTTATGTGGGTACAGGGGAATTGAACCCCGGCGGTCAGGTTTTTGTGCAAGTGCCTTTAACCACTGAGCCATCTCTAGCCCCCCCTGTAACTTTTTTTCAGAGAGAGAGAGAGAGAGAGAGAGAGAGAGAGAGAGAGAGAGAGAGAACAAGAGAACAAGAATGGGTAAGCCAGGGTCCGTCCGTCTGTCCGTCCCCTCCCCCCTGCTGCAAATGAACTCCAGACGTATGTGCCCCCTTTGTGCATCTGACTTTATATGGGTACAGGATAAATTGAACTTTGGTCATTAGGTATTGCAGGAAAGCACCTTAACTGCTGAGCCATCTCTCCAGCCCCATTTTTTTAAATAAATATTTATTGTCCATACTGTGTTACATTATTCAGTGGGCAAACGATGAGCTGTTATCCCCAATTCCCCAACACCCCCCTCCCCATCCCCAATCAGCTGGATATCCTCCTCCATGTACCATCTGGATCAGTCCTTGTGGCAGGGGGCCCTGGATAGCTTGGTACTCAGCCCGGACCTCCTGTCTCCAGTGTGTTGTTGCTGTAGGGTGCCATGCCTCTGGATAGTCTCCCCCACCACGGCTCTTACAATCTTTCCGCCCCCTCTTCCGCATAGTTCCCTGAGTCATGGTGGATGAGTATTAAGGCTGCTTTAAGATTGTGAGATTAGGGGTCTTTGTGTTGAAGATCTTTGGTTTCTCTCACTGGCTTATCCTGTGTAGGTTGAATGTCTGTGGCTGTGGGTCCCTCGGTCCTCCCGACATTCTCTGTGGGGTTCCATCTGTGTCCTCCACGGTATGACTATGGTGGTTCCTCTCCAGCCAGAATCTCAGGTATCGGCCTACGGTCAGTTGTTAGGTTTAGATGGGCCCCAGCTCTCTCGCTGTATCCTAAAAAATACAAGCACAATCTCCTTTTTAAAAAGGTAGCTGGGCTGGAATTTAAATGAAGTCCAATAAAACCCATGTGGCTCTGTTCCCATTTTTTTTAACAATAAAAAATTTTAGGTGGAAGTGGACAAGTGACTAAATTTCTTGGTACTGTCACGACAAAACAGAAGACAGTAGCTGTGCTGAAGAGGAAAGTAGTGTTCTGTGCCTGGAACAGGGAGGCATTCCCCAGCATGGGATAGTATTGTTGGGCCTGAAAATGAATAGTGCTAACTGTCTAATTGTAGTTAGAGAACAGATTTGTTGGGAGAAACTCAAACCATGATGGGTCCTCTTGACATCATCAGACCTTCTTATTACTGTAGGGAGTCACTTGAAGCTTAGAGCTGATTCTCACCTTACAGACTCTGTGCTTTTCAGTGCTTCTACTTCCTGCTTGGGACAGCACAGTTGTTGCAAGTAAGGGGCCGCCAAACTCCCATTAGCTGGTGAATAAGCTGGATGAACATGTATTCATCTCATTGCAGTTGTATGGAAACATGAAATAGCTACTTACTCACTTTTGGATATTTAGTTATGGTCATAAGTCAACATCTGTCCAAATTTCCATGTGTTTAGGGTCCTATTCTGTGTGGGGACCACCTCTATTACTGCATCTGAAAACTCATGCAGCTTTATCTTAGAGATTTCAAGATTCTTTGAAAAATGGATATCAGTTAACTTCTCAGCTTTTAAACATAGTGTTGCGGTCACCTTTCTAGTTGCTGCGCAGAAAGAACCGACTCGAGGGGAGACTCCATCCTGGCAGGGAAAATGATGGCATGAGCAGAGGGGTGGACATCACCTCCACCACAGCACTGGAAACAGCGGCAGGAAGGTGTGTGTGCCAAATACTGGCAAGGGGAAGCTGGCTTATAACCCCAAAAGCCCGCCCCCAACAACACAGCTCTAGCGAGGTTGTAATTCCCTAACTGCCATCAGCTGAGGATCGATCACTGAGACACATTCATTTGTTTGTGGGGGACACCTGGATCAAACCATGACAGTCCGCCCCTGGCCCCCACAAACTAATAATCATACATGATGTAAATACAATGCATTCAGCTCAACTCTTAAGTCCCCACAGCTTTCAACTGAGCCATAATACCAAAAATAAACCTGTAATGGCACAGAGCATTCACACTGTAAAACATGAGGCACAGCAAAAACAGAATGAACTAATACAATTTAAGATTTAAGACAAGCAGGGCACCATCAATCTCTAACTCCAAATTCAATGATTCTAACCAATAACAAGTCTCTTGGAGATTCAATTCCACCCCTCCAGCTTGGCTACTCACAGTCCAGGAAAACTTCATCCAGTGCTGGCAGCTCGCCTTGGCAGCCATCCATAGTCCTGGAATTCTTTGGGTCTCCATTGCAACCCACAGTTCATCCTCATGGCTCCATGAGGCTCCATGCAGGCAACCTAGCACACCTGCTTCACACACCAATGGCCATTTTTCAAAAATAAAACCTGTGTTGCAAATCCAATGACCCTCTCTTCTTGCATTTGCCATACTCCACAGAACCAGTTGGGCTACCAACTTGTTAATTGAGGGGGGAACAGAGCATTCAGGCCCCTTACTTCAAAGAGTCTGCATTCTTCTGGTTGTTCCAATGCAGACCAGCTGGCCCAATCTCAGTGGTTGTAATCTCTCAAACAATTGCAGGTGAACGGGCAGCAGTTTCGACCCAAAGATCTTCTTTCTGTGCCATCTCCATCTGCTCACACCAGTCCATCTTTAGGTAAAACAACCCTGCACAGGTTCCCAGGACACAGGCAGGCAGAATGCAGCAAGCCTCTCACACAAACTGCTTCTGGCACAGTCCTGACAAAGTTCTTTCTCCCCCTCGTAAGCCAAACCTCACAGTCCATAGTTCTTATTGCATTCAGGTCTTCCAACTCTGACCAGAATGGTCCATCACGCTGTACTTACAGCACTGCAAGGCACCTCTTAGGACGGGGTTTCCAGTCCGTCCATATTCCTCCTGCAGATCACTTCTAAAAGGTCCAAAGCCACAGAATCAGGGTTCTAGCAGCAACAGACCCCACATCCTGGTACCAGAACTGTTGTGGTCAGCTTTCTAGTTGCTGTGCAGAAAGAACCCAAACAAAAGTGGCTTGTGGAGGAATGGGTTTATTTGGCTTACGGTCTCGAGCAGGGAACTCCATCCTGGCAGGGAAAATGATGGCATGAGCAGAGGGTAGACATCACCTCTGCCACAGCACTGGAAACAGCAGCAGGAAGGTGTGCCAAATACTGGCAAGGGGAAGCTGGTTTATAACCCCAAAAGCCCACCCCCAACAACACAGCGAGCTGTAATTCCCGAACTGCCATCAGCTGAGGATCGATCACTGAGAACACATTCGTTTGTGGTGGACACCTGGATCAAACTATGACACCTAGAATTTAGCTTTGTTCTGCTGGAGTAAGAAGTGGCCGTGGGCTGGAGAGATGGCTCAGTGGTTAAGGCACTTGCCTCCAGTGCCTAAGGCCCCAGGTTCCAACATAAGCCAGACCCACAAGGTGGTGGCCCTGTGCATATTCTCATTCTCCCTCTCTCTCTCTCTCTCTCTCTCTCTCTCTCTCTCTCTCTCTCTCTCTCTCTCTCTTTCTCTCTCTCTCTCTCTCTCTCTCTCTGTATCTCTGCTTGAAAAATGAATAAATAAAATATTTTTTTAAAAAAGAAGTGGCCGTTAACTAGAGTCTTTGGAAATATGCTCGTTTAATAGGTTAGCAGTAAGTTCAGAAGGTTTTTGTTCTTTTGCCTTTTTAGATAATGGAAAAAATGGTTATTCATTCATTTTGTTCATGCTTAAAATATGCATTTGTTTATTTATAATTCATTCATTCACAAAGGTGTGTGTATAGGTGTGCCAGGGCCTTGTAGTTGACTTGAGCATTGAACCCTGGCTGGCAGGCTTTGCAAGCAAATGCCTTTAACTGCAGAACTGTCTTCTCAGCCCTGAGAATATGCATTTTAAATAAAACTATTGTTTTAGTGGTTAGAAATGTTAAATAAGATTTTCTTGGTAAGAGTTGCATTTTCCTACTTATTTTATCTATTTCAGTCTTGCTGAAGTGAGTGCTTATATTTACTTATGTTCTGTTGATTCTGACGGCATGTGTGTCCTTAGTTGCAGCTGCTTGTCTAGCACATGCTCTGTTGGTCTCCATGGGACTTTCTCTGCTAGCACTATTGACACAGGAGGGTCTGTCCCATGAGCCTCAGGGTGGCAGAGGGACACAGCAGCTTACCTGTTCTGTATTCTTCTCTTCTTTCCTTAGTCCTTTGCAGGCCAAATAAGGTTGTTTCCTGGCTCAATTTTGCACTCTGCAGCTTCTGAAGGTATGTGACATCACTAGTGGTGACTTCAGTGTGTTCTGCCTGCTGCCTGTGGGCTTGGTGCCACTGGCTGGTTGGCTGTGATGCTGGCTGTCATCAGTCCCTGTTGTGTCACTAGGGGGCTATACCATCTTATATGGTTGAAGGGATCAGTTAAGAAAGCCCGAAAGCACTGCTTGCTTGCAAATTGGGAAAGAACTGACTCTGGAGCCAGGCTGTTTGGGTTTGGTTTCTGCTTTGCTGCTGAAAGCAGTGTGGTGTGTTCCCTCACTCTTGGTTTCTTCATCTGTGAAATGAGGATGATGGTATGTTAATGACAGCCAGGTGAGTGGACATTTAAAAAGCCCTTGGAGCAAGGTTTGACACAAGGCAGGTTACCTTGGTGTTAGCGCTGGGCTTTTGTGTGGGTAAAGGATGGTCATTGTCCTTATCTTACAGATGGAGAAACTGAGGTGCTGTTGCTGCTGCTGTAGCTGAAATAACTTTCTTTGTCTCACAGGTATCTGGGGCTCCTTTTCATCTTCCAGTTACAAGTTCAGTGCCTTCCTCCACCTCCCTTGAGTTCCTGCAGCGTGACAGAAGGAAGGTGCACGAATGTTACAAAACTGGCAGGGAGAGTGAGCAGTACCTATACCTTCACCTTCGGGAGTTTGTTGTCCTGGGAGACCTATTGTCTGTCTGCTTTCAGAAGGTGATTATATCCTTTATTATCACGAATACTACTGTAAGCTTTATGAGGTCATAATGGTTGATAGATGAATTTTCTTAAGAACCTTTCTTATTGTGTGAAAGCAGTCAGACACAATGACTGAAATAGTAATTTTAATTCAAGTAAGTTTAGTATTGGATACCCAGTGTTGAACAGTTAATGTTTATTACCAGTTGCTAACTAGAGTATCATAGTGTAAAAGTGTTGCATTTATTTAATTATGTAATGCCTGATAAATGCAAACATAGAAAGGGCGACAGAATTAGATGTTACATGTCTAATAGGAGTATTATATTTCTTTTATATTCTTCCAACCTGCTGATATAAGAGCATTTAACAATCCTTCACTGTTCCAAGAAGTAACGCCTTTGTGTTTGGGGTTAAGGTGAACAGTAACTATGACAGTTGATATCAAAAGTGTGGAAGTTACTGTGTAATTTTTAGGAACTACTTTAAAAAAACATTTATTTATTTGCAAGCAGGAAGAGAGACACACACACACAGAGAATGGGTACTGGGGAATTGAACTCTGGTCGTTAGGCTCAGGAGGCAAGTACCTTAACTGCTGAGCCATCTCTCCAGCCCCAGGAACTACTTTTGATGACATTTATAAGCAGTTTGCTGCTCATTCCCAGCGACCTTCCCCTTAAGGCTTGGTTGGGCAGAGTTGTATACCATATTTGGTGTTCCGTTTTCTGATCACTTCTCTTGCTCACAGGAGTGTTAATGATCCTAATGATTTTAGCTAATTTCACAGCTTGCATTTTGGCAGTGCACATTCTAGTGGGAGAGAGAGGCGGTCTGTGGTTTTCCTTTTCTTTGTCATTCTCATATTCTTAAAAACCCTAGGTTTTCTTAATGTTTAATTTCCTTACTCATTCTGTAACTGTTCATCAAGCCTCTGCCCAGTGTTGAACCTGGAGGTGATTCAGTGTCTAGGATAAAAACAGTATTCACTGGACATACTTCTTTTTGGTGGCAGCCTGGGAAAGAAAACAGAAATTGCCTATGCCTAAAGTTGATGGGGGAGGTGGCCTCCAGCCTTGCAATAATGTGGTGGAGATTGTGCATACAATTGACACAGTTCCCTTCCATCACAGAGCTTGCATTGTAGTGAGGACAGCCAGACAGTGACAGTACACAAGTCAGTCACATGAGGACAAAATGCAGCAGGTGAGTGGATGAGCCATGCAGTTTCACATGCAGTGGTTAGGATAGGCCCCACTGAGTAGGTGACATTGGAACTAGACTTGGCAGGGGAAAGGGCACAGCCCGGATAACTTAGGCAAGAACATCCCATATGGAACAATGAGGGACTTTGCTAATGAATTGCTTTGAGGTAAGAAATGGAGACAAGAGTGATATGGAGCAAGAATTTGGGGGTCTCAGCAATAGTAATGTCTTCTGTCAGCTTTAATTGAGTGAATTTACTTGTTAAGTAGGATATATCAGAGTTTAATTTGACCATCACAGAACATTCTAATGAATAGTGGTCCTTATATTACTAGAAAGAAATTCATAACTTAGAGAATATGGTACTTATATATGTTTTCACTTAATGTTCCTTTAATTGTGGTCTGTTTTTAAGATGTCACTGGATTAGGAATTTAAGTACATAATATGTTTTTAATACTTTGCAAGAAGAAAACAAGAGTAATTTTATCACCGAGCTAGCTAGTACTCAGGTAGGTTGCTTGATTTCTCTCCACCTTCCTTTCCTCTGGAATTGTCATGCACCAAAGGCAATTACTTTTAAATATAACTAGTTTGCAGTTTTTCGGGAGATGTACAGGGGCTCCTTTTTATTGCTGACATTGTCAACCCCCTCTCCCCCCAGCTGTCAGTCTGCTCCTGCTTCTCTGGGGCCCGATTGAGCCTCGGGTCACTCTCTACTTACTGCCTCAATGTCCCTGTGAGCACTAAGCATACATACCCCCAGCCACACTTCTTTGGCCCACTGTAGAAATTAATGCTTTTTTCTATTTGGCCTCAAGGATCTTTGGATCTTGCACATTAGGAAGTGACAGTATTTGGAGAGTGAATAAATTACAAGTTAGTGAGAAAGCCCAGAGAAAGCCCATCCTTGGGTTAAAGTCAGAACCCAGGCCACCCGACCCTTTCCTCCCATGACCTCCTCTCTGGGCTATCTTTATTCCCTCCACTGCCAGTGCCTTAGCTCTGCCCCCAAACCCCTGGCTCTTTTCTGCTCAGGTGGTCCCGTAATAGCTATTCATTCTGGGTCAAAATGCTTGGGGTGAATGGTACAGAGACCTTGGCATCATGGTTGAGTGTGTGGGCTCTTTGTCATGCAGGACCTGTCTCTGGTCTCAGTGTTTTCTTATTGAAGGTGAAACAGTAGTACTCCTCTGGCTTAGATGACAGAAAGAACACTTAAGGCCTCATTAGGATTTGGTATGCAGAAAATTGTATGTGACCAGTGAAGCTGCTTGTGGTGGTGTTAGCTCCTAGACACGTTAGTTTCCAGAATACTCACATGGGGTGCGGCTCACTTTGCAGCTTTCGGTGATGGCTCAGGTTGAACTAAGCCGCGCATGCGGTGAGGCAGGTGGCTGTGCTGCTTGGAGGGCAGCAGTAGATCCCCAGTCCTACCTCTCCTCAGTAGGATGCTCACTCTGGCTTCTGATGGCTGTCTGCGGGGTTCTTCTGTTCTGGCCTGCTTGCATTGCTTTTCTGGATCCCCTTTCTTCCTAGTGCTGCTTAGGGTCAGAGTTCATGCTGAGGGGAGGAGAAGCCCCCCTACAGGAGACTGGAGTCTGAAGACAAGGGTACCCATCAAGGGTGGCAGTGGGTCTGAAGGAAACTGGGTGTTACTGGTGACAAACATTCCTCTTTTTCCACATCCTATTTTCAGAAGTTACTGGATCCACAAAGCCTCAGCCATTTATTTGTACAGTGAAAGAAGCTCTTAATTAGGCTTCTCTTGTGAGACTGTGCCACTAACCAAACATCAACACATTAATTAGGAAAGCTAGAACCCGGAGCATTGGTTTATATTACAGGTGCTAAAGGGCAGGGAGCAGGAACCTACTTACTTAAGTGCTTCTCAAGTGAAGTGTGTTCAAGTAGCCAGACTATCTCAGTTTAAATGGGAAAGTAAGTAGCTGTGCTTTAAAGAAATGCAGAGCGGTTTTCTGTCCCTCTTCAGTATGAGCTCATTACTCAGTTTTTGAAGCTAGAAAAAAAGGCCATATATTTTGGATTCCTTGTTATTATTAAACAAAATTTAATTTTATTTATTAATTCACGTTTATTTATGTGTGCATGCTGGTGTATATCCATGCATGTTCGTATGCATGTGGGCTCTGTGTGCATGTGTATGTGGAGGTCAGAGGTTGACATTGTTTTCCTCCATCTCTCCTTCCACCCTAATTTTGAAACAGGGTCTGTCACTGAACCTGGAGTTTGATCCTGCTATAGTAGCTAGCCAGAGAGCCTCAGGGATTCTCCTGTCTCTGCCCCCCAGCACTGGGATTGCAGGTGTACTTTTACTTGGGGGCTGGGTGTCTGAACTCAGGTCTTCATGCTTGTGACCAAGTGCTTCACTTACTGAACCATCTTCTCAGCCCCCCCTTAAAGCAAATTATCAAAGAAATTGACTACCTTAAATTCTTCTTTTATATACATACACACACATATATATATATATACATACATATATATGTATATATATATATATATATATAAAACGAAAGTATCAATCAGAAAAAAAATTTTACTCAAACATATTGGGGCTTATATTGACTTTTTCCCACAATATTTTTTTTTCTTTTTTGGTTTTTCGAGGTAGGGTCTCACTCTAGCCCAGGCTGACCTGGAATTCACTATGTAGTCTCAGGGTGGCCTTGAACTCATGGTGATCCTCCTACCTCTGCCTCTGGAGTGCTGGGATTAAAGGCATGCGCCACCACGCCTGGCTCAGATTTGTTTTTGATATTCACTTTTTTCCCCCAAATCACTTTTATTTCATCAAGTTGTTTTTAGTCTAAGGCCAGAGTCAAGTTGGTAAAGTGCCAGGCATGACTCTGAAGACAGAGACTGTTTAGGAGCTGTGTACAGATGCGATCTGGGTCAGGCTGGATTTGCAGCTTACTCAATTTTAGAGTTCACTGTCATTTTGTAAACAGAAGTCTGCCAGATGAATTGAACAGAAGGGCGAGATTAGCATATTCATAAGGTTCTGGCTCCTGGCCTTCTTTTCTCCTCCCTTTTCTCCCTCCCTGTCTCTCCCCTTCCCTGAATGAATCTAGGAACACAGACCCACTGGGTCGCATGACTAGCTGGTTTCATTCTGTTCACTGGCTTAATCTGGCCAGGACGGTCTGTGTTTCAGATTGCGGAAGCAGAAGATTCAGTAGCTGAGAGGCCTCCTTGGAGCTGCTGGAAACTATTACAGAAGGAACACCTCCCAGATTTTGCCTCAAGCTCTAAAAAGGAGCACACAGGGGAAGCGTAGTCTTGCTTGGGATCGAAGCAAATGCTGTCGGAGCGATGAACTGGGACTGTGTGTGCGGACTCCTGGCTTGATCTTGCTAGGATTGGGTGTATGTTGTTGGAACGGGCAGGCCAAGAGGCCCTGAAACCTGCAGGCGCCGTCTGTATGGAGACAAGCGGCTGTAGTCCATTTCCAGTGTGTTGGGCTAAAGGTATAACAACTTACAGATTGTTCAGTTTTTTTTTTTTTTTTTGCCGATTCATGTTTATTCACAAAAATGGTAGATAAGTCTTTCAGAACTTATTTCAGATATAGTTACAAATTTGAGAAAAATTAAAAATTGATGTGGCATAGAATTATAACTATTGCACAAAGCCATAGCTTTGCCGTTGTAAAAAAATATTTATACAGTAATGTCTTTTAAGTGAGCTCTGTCCTTGTCTCCTAAAAGTCGTACATTTACTCAAAACCTCCATATCTATTCTGTGCCATGAAGGTTTCAAGGACATAGTTATTTTAACTTCATAACTTGAGGAGAAAAGAATAATGTAGACCTGATTATTGGAAAATATTTTTTGTTCACTAGAAAGGTTATATATTTAACTTGAAGCTCTATATTATATTTATTACCAAGAATCAGTACTATTGTGTTTTTCACTTTAATGTTGTTAGAATGTATATTCATACTAAACTGTACATATAAAGTATAACATTTTTATTCTAACATTCAAGGTAGTGTTTTAAAAGCATATTTAGAAGTTTAAAAGGCTGTGTAGTTAGTGCATAAATCAAGCCAAATAAGCTTAACTTAGAATAGTTTTGCTTAAAGTAGTAGTGAATATTTGAGCAGTTAACATCCTTAATGAAGAATTTAATAAAGAATATTACCATTGAATATAATATTAAATATTGCAAAATATATTTAATAAAAAGAATTTTAAGAATTTAATAAAAATATTACCATTTAATAAAATAGTAAATATTGCAAAATATATTTAAATATTATGTTAATTTACTTTGTCAAAAGGAAGCATCTGTACTTGTACAAAAACTACACTTATAAATGGAACTGTAGTTGGCTTATCCAATTTAGTTTTTTTTTGGTTTTTCAAGGTAGGGTCTCGCTCTAGTCCAGGCTGACCTGGAATTCACTATGTAGTCTCAGGGTGGCCTTGAACTCACGGCGATCCTCCTACCTCTGCCTCCCGAGTACTGGGATTAAAGGCATGTGCCACCATGCCTGGCTCCAATTTAGTTTTTAAAGTAAAATATTAGGACTCCTGGACTGTTACCAGTAAACTAGTTTCAACAGGGCACTGTTTTCATTGATTGAGCTGTCTTAGTTAATTATTTTTTAGTCTTCTACACATAAAACATGATATTAGAACAAGTTTAGTGTGATAGTACTGAACAAAACACCTGCCGTTTGATTACCTAGATGTTTAAGTAAATATTTTGCCTAATTAAATTGAAGCTTTCAAATTTTACAGGGCATAGATTTCTTAAAAAATTGGAATTTCTTGTCAGGAGGACCATTTAATGTAGATAAGCATAATTAGTAGGGAGTGCTCTGAGGCAGAGTTATATACTGTCTGAAATTTTTGATTATTTTTCTAGACTGTATGTCATACCACCTTCATTACACTGATCATTAACAGTAAAGTCCTCCAGTTTCCCTCACAAAAGCCTAGCTACATCCAAGATTGACAACCCCAAGCAATGGCATGGTGAATGGTCAGTGACTGGATTTCTTTCTGGAAGTGACAAGAGAACTTTGGTATAAAATTGGTAGTAGTGTTTTGGTTTATCACAAAGCAGTTATTTTTTGAGGTTTTTTTTTTTTTTTTTTTTTTTTTTTTTTTTGACTATCAGAGAAGATAGGTGCAGCTCTTTCTTAAGTGAAGCATGCAGAGCTCTCAGTGCACAGAATCTGTCAGGGCTCAAACTGGGTTCCATCCCTAGGGCCATCTCCATGGCTGGATGGTTCAAGCAGAGGAGCCTGTCACCTCTCCTCAGAGACATGGCGATTTGTGCAGTGTGGCTTTCTTTCAGCTTCCCCTCTGCCTGTTGGTTTTTCTCTTGCACCCGGACAGGAAAGCAGGAGACCTGTCTCCGTGCTTGTTAATTGTGTCTTTGTGATAAAACAAAGGTGCTGGTGTGTAGGAATCGTCTGAATTGGTTATTTCAAGTGTAAGAGTTACAGTGTTTAGATAAAGTAGAAAGCTCAAATCCAAAGAATATACAAATCTCTATCTGCAGTTAGACACTCTAAACCATGCATTTGATTCTATCAGTCACATTAACCTCAAAAAAACAGCAGTGTCCCAGTTTTAAGAAGACATATAATTCTTACCAGGACAGGCTAAAAATAGAAGAGACCTATATTTGTATACTTTGAAATGAACCTTTAAGTATCCTTACAGTACTCACTGTACTGTTGAATTTGATGTAAAGAATCACCTGTAGTAAAGATCTTAAGAAAATCTATTTGAAAGTATTTTTAAAAGATTTTGTTAATATGTGCTTATATAATGATTTTCTAGGCCTAAAGATAGACTTCTTTCTTTCTTTCTTTCTTTCTTTCTTTCTTTCTTTCTTTCTTTCTTTCTTTCTTTCTTTCTTTCTTTCTTTCTTTCTTTCTTTCTTTCTTTCTTTCTCTCTCTCTCTCTCTCTCTCTCTCTCTTTCTTTCTTTCTTTCTTTCTTTCTTTCTCTTTCTTTCTTTTTTGAGGCAGGGTCTCACTCTAGCCAAAGCTGATCTGTAACCCAAGATGTTGTAGTCCCAGGCCGGCCTCAAACTCACAGCCATCCTCCTACCTCAACCTTCCCAGTGCTGGGGCTGAAGACATGCACCACCACACCTAGCTTAAAGATAGTTTTGATTTAGAGTATTAAATGAAAGCATTCTCAGTGCTGTTAGCTTGTAAGCCTACTGATGTGGAAAGTACCACTTGTGGAGTTTTTGATTGTATCACTTGTACATTGTTCCATCTTTTTGAGAAAAAGGTTGGGAAGTGTCACAGTGGTAGGACTGAGTATGTTTTCTGGTTTCTTCTCTTCCAGGAATAGAGGCTGAATATACTCTTACATAGTTCATATATGTACTTCTCTCTCGGTGGTTGACACTTATGCTGTGTAACAATGTAAAATTCTGTTGGTGCATCAGTCTGTCCTTGGATTCATCGTCCATGCAAACAGCTCTGTGCAACCATCTCTGTCTTGGATCAGAATGCTCAACTGCCTCTTACATGCACTTTTATTATTCAAAAACATCTGATGCCTCCTAATCATCCTGAATCTTGCCTGTCCTGGTTGGCTCCCGTTCACTCATTTCAAGTTGCGGATCCAGAATTCCTCTTCGACTCTCACTTTCATATGGTTTTATCCTGATGATTCTGCCTCCAGCATACATCTTGAGTTAATCAACTCAGTCTGATCCAGTTTTCCTCACAAAGCCTAGCTAGATCTAAGATGTAATGCCCCATAGCAATGGATATTGAATAATCAGTGATTAGATTTTTTTTTCTGGTGTTTCATAGCTCTTCTGAGCTTTGAAAATGGCTATCTGGTTTCACTGTCTCCATATATGTTGATGTATCTGTTGGAGGGATTTTGTGAAAACACAAACTCCTCACTGGCTTCATATTAGGTATGAATAAAACCCACATATTCTTACTATGGCCCACAGACCTCTTAGCTCACCCACCTCTGCTGTTTCTCCAACTTTAGGCCATTGTCCTGTTCATTAACAGTGTACTCATTTTGTCTTTAGACTGCCCTGAGCACTGGAAACTTTCTCTCAGGTGCTGTTGCTCCTTTAAGAACTGAGTGAGCTCTTACCCCTCAGCCTGAACAGGCCCTCTCCAGGGTTCTCACCAGAGCCTATGTGCCTGTGCTCCCACACCATGTCCTGCTTGGCACATACTCAGCACAAATGAGTGAACACATCCTGTAAGTTCTGCATGGAGTTGGCTTTGATTATTTCTAAAGGAGCCTATGAACTCAGCATGGTGGCTCATGCCTATGAACCCTTGCATTGGGAAGGCTGAGATTGGAGGATGGCTGTGAGTAGTTTGAGGCTAGCCTGGGGCTAGAGAGTCAGTTCCAGGTCAGCCTGGGAAAAAAACAAAAACAACAAACCAACCAGCCAAACAAGAAATGAACAGAAAGGCACTTCCAGAGCTGAAAATCCTTTGGCTAATATATATTGTTTTTAGGGAAGTCTAATTTAGATTCTTTGGACTGTTAGAAAAAAGCTTTCACTTCAAATTTTTGGTCATTCTAAGGTCGTTATGCTTGTGTTTTTTCTCTGCGTTCAGAGCGTAGGTGAGTGGTAGTTGAGTGCGTGCACAGGGGTGGGGCTGCTTTGGCTATGAGCTAGTGTCACTTTCTGTCAGCTGCTTCATGAACTATTTCACATGGTGTTTTTCTGCTTCACTTGGTGGCATTTTAGAGAGAGCTGTGCTTCTTAAAACAGTTAAATTTATTCCTTATACACTAATGCCATGTATAAGCTGAGCTTATACCAGCACATATGTACTGCCCCAATTAGTTGTCATGAAAGCCCTCCGAGATAGGAATTCATTAGTATCCATTTTGGAGATGAAATATTGGGGCACTGAGAGGGTAAGTGACTTGGCATGATTATTTTGCTCATAAAAGGAAGAACCAGGGAACCTGACTCCAGTGCACATTCTTAATCATCATGCCACACACCCCCAAATGGAAAGAAGATAGGATCATGGTAGAGTTGTCTGCTTTGTGTAATGTTTGTTTGTGGGTATAAGAATCACACTTTTCCTTTCAGGGTTTTTTTTTTTTTTGAGCATCTTCATTCATTTATTGATTCATCTGAGCAATATTTAATGAGCACTGGGTATGTGCTGAGCCCACTGTCAATAATTAGTAGATGCTAATCACTAAGGGACAAAGACTCCTACTCTCTCCTGGAGTCAGTCTCTTGGTGAATGATGAAAAGACAGAGTAAAACTGACTAGTGTGGTAGATGATGCTAAAAGCTATGGCCAGGAAGCAGTCAGCTGCAGTTTTGGGCTGCATTGTTAAGGTACAGTACAGCAGTGACCTGAAGGACATGAGGGAGTTAGCTGAGGAAGTATCTGGAGAAAGAAGGCTCCAAGCAAAAGTGCATGGTGACAAGTCCTCATGAAACAGCAGCATAGCTGGAACAGAGTGAGGAGCTGTGGCTATCTTCCTGATCGACTGCTTCTTGCCTGGCAGTGGGACCCAGGCCTGGCCTGAAATAAACCAAACTGTGGATCAATTCTAACTTTCTTTTCTTAGAAAATAGACAAATGAGGGGTTAGGGATAGGGTTCAGTGGGTAAAGCACTTCTTGTGACTGTAAAGACCAGAGTTTGAATCCCTAGCTCCACATAAATGGCAGGTGGGAAGCTGACAAGCTGGCTAGGCTAACTGAATTGACAAGCTTTGGGTTCAGGTGAAAGACCCTACCTTATATATAAAGTGTAAAGTAATCAGGGAAGTCACCCACTGTCAACCTTTGGCCTTTACGTGCACACTTAAGCACACCACACACATGCACGCATGCACGCAGACATGCAAATAAGTAAGTAAATAAATAGCTAAATGAGAGGAGTGATGATGGCCTTTGAGTTCCCTACAGGAAATACACTCAGTTCTGACACCAGCATCTAGTCTGCTCTGGTGCCTTAGCAGAAAGGCCACATGTGCTTTCCCTTTCTCTTAGACTGAATGCTAGGAACACCTCATTAGTTCTCATCAAATTCTCCTCTTCTGGGTGGATTGAGTGGTGGTCTTTGCTCAGACACAACCTTGTCAATGAGGATGGTAATCACATGTCGTTTCTTCGTTCCCCTCGGTGGACACTGGTCGCAGCGGAGGTGGGGCTGGCGGCAGATGCTGCGTTTGGTCTGTGGCCGAGCCAGGTAGGGAGCAGTGCAGTTCCCTGCTTATCCCTGGAGCTGGGTGTGTGGATAGGATGCAAGCCGGCGAGATACGAGACAAAAACTCTGGGGGCACAGCGGCCGTGGGTGGGATGGGGAGATACATCGTTTATTGTATGTGGAAGGGTTATATTTATAGAAAGGAGGAGCCAGGAGAATTAGGGGCACGGGGAGAGCAAGAGGATTGGTCTGGGCAGGGTGGTAAGTGGGCACCTTGCAAGTGGATAGGTGGGAGTAGGTAACCTGTGAATGCCTAATTTGCATAAATTGAGTGGTGGGAAGTACGTGATTCTAGACATGGATTCAATGGTGATAGTTGCAGAGACATTTGTCACCTGGAGCTGTCACCTATTATCAGCCCTGCTGGGGTGAGAACGTGCAGGATTCACTGTGGCTTGCTTAGGGAGCCCAGAGGTTTAGGATTAAGGGTGGAGGATGGCGAAGCTCCTACCGGACTACCGGGCTTCAGCCTGTCTCAACTTCCCTTAACCCCATATCCTCCATGCCCGTTTAGCAAGGTACTACATTCACATACTCCAGGGATATTTATTACCCAGTGCTCCCTCTGCAAAGTGCCCTGCTCTGAGTGCCCTGGTTTGAACATAGGTTATCCAGAAGACCCTAGTGTGTGTTCCCTCCATTGCCCCCTCTCCCCCCAACAACACTTAAGGTTGAGCCATCCTCCTGCCATCAACACCCCCCACCTCTACTGTGCTTGTTGTGCTCACACCCAGACAGCAGGGTGGCTGGCTTGGTCAGCTCACTGAGGCACACCCACAGAGCAAGGAAGCCCACTGCCCTGCTGATTGCTGCACTCCCAGGCCTAGGAGCAGCAGGCTACAGGTCAAATGCTAGTTAGTTCAATCATCTTGCTGCTTGGAGAAACAGGTTTAAACATTAAAGCAAATGGGAGGCTGATGGAGATGTTCTGGAAAAACAAAACGACACCTGAGTTATTTGAAATGCTTTAATGTTCAGTGACAGTGACTTTGGAAGAATATTTACCACTATCTGATTTCCAATTTATTTTTAGTTATTTAAACTACAAAGAATTCATTGAAAATCCTACTGTTTTCTAAATTTTTTAATCAGTTTTTAGTTGGAAGAGAGAAATTAACTTTGAAATAATTTTAGCTGAATATTTTTATTTTGCATTTAATACCTGCAGACTTAAATGTGGCACATGTAATTTTAGATTTACGTTTTGTTTTATATTTTCAGGCAGAAGATTAAACAAATGCATGTTTTTATTTTTGTTTTATATTGTATCCTTTCCTGAAAATTATATAAAATAATTCACCTCTTAAGTGTTTTAAAGGAGTTTGATTCTGAAAAGAAACCATTGACACTATGTTTTTGTTTTTCAAGGTAGGGTCTCAGTCTAGCTCAGGCTGACCTGGGACTAGAGCTTTAGGTGGTGCTACCTCAACCTTCCCTTGCCCACCACCCTTTTCTGCAGATGTCCTTCAAGGAGCCCCATCGCCAAGGGCCACTGCACTGTTACAGAGCAGAAAGCAGCTTCATGTATTCATCCATGTTTGTCACTTGCAGGCAAAGGAATGTGCCACACTTTCCTCAAACTACTTCTAAGAATGGTGCCCACCACACCTGGCTCAATGGTACTGTTTAGCTGAGGAAGACTGTCAGACACCCCGCTCCCCTGCAGTTCTCTCTGCTTTGGGCTGCTCTGCTCTCATTCTCACCAGTGCGTACAAATGTCTGCTGTTCACAGTATTGCCTGGAATTTGTAGAAATAGAGAACAGAAGTATCAGCAATTATATTACTTTCTAGAATTAAGTTTTCTTTCTATTTTTGAATGTTGGAGCTATAATATAGTGGATCAATTTGGAAGACTTAATCTGGGAATAATATTGAGATTTCTGATTTATAAACACGGTGTATCTATCCAGTTACTTGTCTTTTTAAATTTCTGCTATGAATGTGCTATAGATATTAGTGGAAGTTTAATGATTTTTAAAGGATATTATAGGTAATATTTTGGATTTAAATTTTTCAGATTTGGGTCTAGTATATGGAAATAAATGACCTTATTGGTTTATTTTATGGCGTTACTATAATTTACTCACTGGTTTTGTTGGCTTAGGGAGAAAATCACATGTCTGTAATTTCCTTTCCAGTGTATCTCTCCTGTGTTATGTGTTGACTAAGACCTCCATCGCACTGTTGGGAACAGAAGACAGGTTTGCAAATATTGCATTTGCAGTGCCTGCCTCTATGGCTTCCTCATGGGACTCCTCTCTCCCACCGTCACTGCATTGGCTTTTGTTATATAATAATTTTTTCTATTAAAAAAAAAAGCTATAAGCTTTTATCACAATTACTTTTATAGTTCTTACTGTTTTTCTCTCCCATTTGGGATGAAGACTTTTAAAGGGTAGGGATTATGTTAACTATTCTTAGAAGTAATTTGAGGGAAGTGTGGCACATTCCTTTGCCTGCAAGGGACAAACATGGATGAATACATGAAGCTGCTTACTGCTCTGTAACAGAGCAGTAGCCCTTGGCAATGGGGCTCCTTGCTGTGTTCTGTGGTCAAGAAGGACATCTGCAAAAAAGGGTGGTGGGCAAGGGAAGTTTATGGAGCCAGGCTGCCTGGGGTGAGACTGGTCTGTGCATTAGTGGTACAGTCTTGGGCAGGGCATGTTTCTGTAAAGGAAAATGCTGTTGTCCTAGGGGCATCAGGTAATTTTTATCTTTAAATGCTTAAAACAGTCCTGCAAAAGCAATTATTTATTTAAATATGGCTTTTGAAGCACCAGGTCTAGATTCTGAGCTTTCTTTTTCCTGAGTAGTTTTCTTGGTGAATTCCAATGAGTCCAGCCTTCTGGGAACGGTAGGGACACCCTGGTGTTATAAATCTTAGTTAGGGTTCTCTAGAAGAACAGAGCCCATAGAATGAATTGTAGTAAAAAAGGGGATTAGCTCATGGCAGTCCCACAATAGCAGTCTGCAGGCCCTAGAGTCAAGCAACCTGTAGCTGCTCAGACTATGTGGCTGGAGGCCTCAGCAGTCCCCATCCAGCACTGGAGGCCTGAAAGCTTCCTGAGCTGCTGGTCTTCAGTCCAGACTGGAAGGCTGAGGAAGCTTCGTTCCAATGCTGACAAAGGATAGCTGAGCAAGATAGATGCATGCCTACGTCAAGACAAGCACCAACAGCCAGGTGGGAGGAAGGAAGAGAGATTTTTTTCCCCTTGAGCTGACCTACATCCTGCTCTCTACTGAGAGGGCCACCCACTTTGGGGGAAGGGCCCTCCTCCTGTAAGCAACCTCAGAGACCCACCCAAGATTACTGTGGGTTGCTAAACAGCTCAAGTTGACAATAAAATTTAACCATCACAGCACCCCTCCCCTGTTTACCTCCATGCTGACAGCTTTTGCCTGTTTTTGTGACTTTGGGAACTAGTCCCCCCAGACAGTGAAGTGTGAGCATATCTTACTTCTCCTTAGGAGCACATGACTCAGCTACAGCCATGCACCTCTTATAGTCATTTCCTTCAAAGACTTGAAGAACGGGTGCTCCTGTAGATGCTTCCTTCCCCCTTTCCAGAGGAGCCTGTAGAGTTTCAGGTTGCCTGCTCCCCTCCCTTCTTCACCACTGCTTTGAGTCCAGTCACATTTTGGGGGATTGCTTGGAAGGGATCCGGTGAGAGAGTGCTTTTGCTCTCTGCTCATCCTCTTCCTGTATTCTTGGCTGGATTTTTTTTTTTTTAAAGAAGTGGCCTATTCCTAAGAATACCTTTCCTTTTCTCAGCTTTGTTCCCTGGCACCATGTTTGGTGATCTTTCCACGAACACTGAAGGGTCCCAAACTGATTCCTCTTCATCTCTTTTCTCTAGTGGTCTTAAAAGTGTACCTTCCATATTGTCTTAGCTCTCACATATTTTTGGAGATGGTGGGGGATGAACTAGTAGGTAGAAAGTAAATTGATACAGCCTTGTCATTTCATACAGGTGTGATATAGCATAGTTGTTTCATACAGGTGGCTCTGAGGTTCGTTACTGCATATGGAACACCTGGTGGCCGTGTCAGATCCTTTTTGACTCAATATGTTTGTGGTGGGAGTTTGGACTCTTCTTCTCACAAGCTCCTGTGTGATGCCTGTGTTGCTATCTGGACCATACTCCAAGGAGTATCTTGTGGTGGGGGGGGGGGTGAAAATGGATTTTGGTGGCAGCAGAAGTAGGTTTCATTAGCTCTGTCCATGTGGGTAAGTTACTGAACCTCTCATGCCTCAGAGTTCATACTTGTAAATGACATTACTAATATGGGGTCGAGTGTTAGCTGAAGGGGATGGTCTTTGTGTGTGGTGCGTGGTACATGTGGATTTGCTGCTGAGCTATTAGCATCAACGTCTTATCACAGAACACTTTACAGCTATCCGGCTGCCTGTATTTTTATAGTCATCTTTGTGGTATTCTGGAGATCAGTGAGGCAACTGCTCTGTAGACAATGTTACAGTCAGCGAAATGCCTTGTTGAAGATGTGAACAGTGAGGATTGTGGGTCTCAGTCCAGCTCTCTTGATTAGGATGTTCAAGTGTCACATCACCTTGCTGTTCCTATTAACGGTGTATGTGTGGGCACATGTGTCTGGAGGCAGGAAGTTGACATCAGAGTGTTTCTCAATTGTTCTCTACCTCGTGAGGCGGAGTCTCCCATTTCAACTTTGATGTGCCCGACACTGGAGCCAGTAGCAAAATGTATGTCCCCGCCCCCTCTCCTTCTTCCTCCCCTCCCTTTCCCTCTCTGTGTGTTGTTTGTTGTGGTTTATTGAGCCAAGGTTGTACTCTATGGCTCTGGCTGGCTTGGAACTCACTATGTAGAACAAGCTGGCCTTGAACTTGGGGCGTTCCTACTCTTTATTTTTATTTTTATTTTTTTGAGACAAGGATTTATTGTGTAGCCCAAGATGGCCTGGTGCTCACCGTGTAGCCCAGGCTGGCCTAAATTAGTAGTAGCCCTCATGCCTTAGTTTCCAAAGTGTTGTAGTCAGCCACATACTGCTGGGATGGACCTCCAAACCTGGCACAGTTATGGGAGGAAGGGATTTATTGAAGTTATAGATCCAGGGAAAGTTCCATAATGGAGAAAGAGGCTGGCTCCTTTCACAGGTATTGGTTTGTCTTCATTCCAGAACATTAGAAGGATTCAGTGCCATTAGAAATGCCCAGTAGAGAAAGATCCCAAAACGCTGAAGGAAGGAAGAGAGGACCAGTCTAGAAGCTGGTCAGGGATTTTGCTATAGTAATGAGACAAGGAACTGATATAAAAGAGCTCTTTAACATTTGTTCTAGAAGGTAGATACGTCTAGGTTTTCTCTTGCCTGGTTTGCGCTGTAATTGTGAGTGGATTACTAAGCCAAATTGGGGCATATCAGGTCTTCTGAACTAGTGGTGTTCTTTGTTATCGTTTATAGTCTTGATTGAGTAATTTCAATGTTTCTCTGTAGTCTGAGATTAAGTTCACATATTGGTGATGATATTTTTAACTTCATTTAAAATATATGTATCAGGACTTTTGTTTTTTACGAGGAATCAATATGTTTAAATATGCAAGAATATAAGGACTATGAATAATTCAGCATGCTTCTGTTCTTTATCTGTTCTTATTCCTGATTTTCTTTGGGGACTTTGTTTCCAAACATTATTCTAATTATCTTTAAGATCCCAATGTTAATGAGGAATCTTAGAAATTAATTTGAAGTTGACAATAGGACAATTGTTGAATATTCTGAGATATATGACATTAGAACATGGAACTTACGACAAAGTAAAGTAGAACTACATAATTTGTCACATTACCTGAAATTCTATAAAAGCATCACTTTGATGAAGACAGTTGTATTGTTATCTAGGTGCCCCTTGCCTTACAAGAGTCTAGTGCACACAAATTTTAGTGACTATGGTTTAGTTAAATAATACCATTTTTTAAAATTTTGCATCACTGGAATTTAATAACTATCTTGTATTTTTACATATTTATTGTTTCTTAAGAGCAGTTGTTACCGTGGTGTATTAATTGTGAGTAATCACATAAGGTATGTGTCGGGTGTTTTACAGTATGAACTCAGTATAAAAATGACTACATAAATAGCAGTGTACACTGTGGTCAGAGGTTGGTGTTTCTTTTTTTCACAGTTTGTCAATGATTGCCCATTGCACATCTGTTTGGTTCATATAGTTTTGCTACCTCCCTGTTTGAAAGCCTGTCACAAATCTCTGTGGCATCTTATAAAACTGGATCATCAGAAGAGAGAATTGGCCAACAAAGATGTAGAATTAAACTTCCGATAGTGTGGTTCTGGACTGGTTCCAAGGACACCAGAAAGTTTTGATCACTTGGTTGTATTTTTTTTTTTTGGGGGGGGGCGAGTGCTAAGTATTGCCTATGTGCCCTTAGCTGAAGTCAGAAAGTCCATCCAGACCCTAGGGAAGCTGGTCTTGCCTCTTAGGTAGGAACAGTATCAGAGTCACATTGGAAGAGGGGCAGTGGTGTTTGGGAAGAGAGATATTTTTGCAATAACTCTTGGAAAATAGAAGGTGCCACCAATGATATTTTAATATTGAAGATTTTACCAAGTTAATAGGAAAATTCAGGTTAGAGCTAAAAATATGTATCTTGTGTGCATATTGTGTGTGTGTGTTCACGTGTGTTAGAGTGCAGGTGCATGTCTGCTACAGAGGTCAGAGGACAACCTTTGGGTCATTTCTGGCCTTCCCACTTCATTTGAGGCAGGCCTTTTCTCTTTCTGGATCACATTCTTCTGTTCTTTGCTGTGTTCACCACGAGCTTCCAGAAGATTCTACTGTCTCCTCCTGTTTAACTATAGGCTCACTGAGATGACAAAAGCCCATTAAAGCTCCTGGCATTTTTAATTAGATACATTGTATGAGCAAATCTTATGATGGCACCCCCATTTTGCTCCTCTCTGTCCACAACCTACTAGAGACCTCCTGTGTGCATACTGGGTCTGTCCTTGGGGTAGGGGGTATGAATTACACAAGAGGTAGCCAATCGCCCCCCCTGCGTGTTGTTGCTGATGGGAGCAATGTCTGTGGATATTCTCCCCCAACATGGCTCTTAGAACCTTTCAGCCTCCTCTTCTCCTCAGTTCCCTGAGTCATGGTGGGTAAGTTTTAAG
>PVHP010015840.1:0-36775 GCA_004024765.1 Zapus hudsonius | reverse complement strand
GGAAGAACCCAAACAAAAGTGGCTTGTAGAGGAATGGGTTTATTTGGCTTACGGACTCGAGGGGAGACTCCATTCTGGCAGGGAAAACGATGGCATGAGCAGAGGGCTGGACATCACCTCTGCCACAGCACTGCAAACAGCGGCAGGAAGGTGTGCCAAACACTGGCAAGGGGAAGCTGGCTTATAACCCCCAAAAGCCTGCCCCCAACAACACAGCTTCATTGAGGTTGTAAAACCCAAACTGCCATCAGCTGAGGATCGATTTATCAGAACACATTCAATTGTTTGTGGGGGACACCTGTATCAAACCATGACATGTATATTATTAAATAGTACATTTCTAAAACATGATCTAGGTATAAATTTATCTCCATTTAGTAAATAATTAAATTCACACAGATTACCTGTGCCATCCTGCTCAGGCTTTGTTCCATATCAGCATGTGGACCCCGCATCCCTCATTTCCATATCTTACTATGTAAATTTTACTTTCTCTCTCAAAAACCAACTCGGATGCTCCCTTTGCCTGCAGGCTTTCCCAGGTTCTCCCACGTAAAGTCATGCTTCCCTCCTGAACCTTGGTTTCAATAAATAGCACATCAGATCATAACCGATGACGCCTGTGAGGGAACTTGACCCGATCTTCAGTGTGTCTCAGTACAGTCCTTTTGACTCGGGATGTAAGACTGGCTGAGATGCAGCAAGCACTGCCATTTGCATATCTGAGCAGATGACAAGTGGTCACCTACCCCCAGGACAAAGGTGGGTCTGTAGAGAATGAGAAGCATCTTTACGGCACTGTTGGTGGAGAGACTCCGTCTGTGCTGCAAGGCCTGCTCTTCAGACTCTCCAGTCTGTATACAAATGCCATCTTTACTCTCAGTCATTTTCCAGGGAGGAGTGAGGCAGGGAGATTTTAATGATGTTAACGTAACACAGTGGATTCTTGGCTGGGAAAAAGTGTTACTAAATATTATAACTTATATTGGAAGTGTGGAGATAGAAATAAATGTGCCTGCTTGAAAAACTATAATGTGTTTTTATTCCTGAATGGTACTTTTAATTAACATGCAAAATAATGGGATTCATTGTAATATTTTTATGTGTGTAGCATGTACTGTGACCATGCTCACCCATCACCTTCCTCCCTTCCACTGGTCCCTTTCCTCTGTCTATATGTTATATATATTTCCTTCAATTTATATAGGCTTATATATGTCCATACAGCCTTAAATAAAGATTGAGGAATCTCAATCTTTTTTTATGAGAGAAGACATGCTGAATCTGGCTTATTTTGCTTAACATGAAGATTTTGAACTCCATTCACCTTTCTTTTTTTTTAATTTTTTAAAAATTTTTTTAATTATTCATATTCAAGGAGAGAGAGAGAGAGAGAGAGAGAGAGAGAGAGAGAGAGAGAGAGAGAGAGCGAGCACACCAGGGCCACCACCTTGTAGGTCTGGCTTATGTGGGTCCTGGGGAATTGAACCAGGGCCTTAGGCACTGGAGGCAATTGCCTTAACCGCTGAGCCATCTTTCCAGCCCGCCATTCACCTTTCTGAAAACAACATAATTGTGTTTTCTTTATGGCTGAATAACACTCCCGTGTGCAGATTCGCCCCGTTTTTCTTACCCATTCATCTGTTGATAGACATCTTGGCTATTGTGAGTGGTGTATTAATAAACGTGGATGTGGGCTACAGAAATAGTTCAAGGCTCTTCTGCAAAGCCTGCTGGCCTGGTGTTCAGTTCCTCAGCACCCAGATAAAGCCAGACACAAAGTGGCACGTGTATCTTGTATTCATTTGCAGTGACAACAGGCCCCGATGCATGCACGTGCACACACGCGTGCACACACACACACACACACACACACACACACACACACACTTAAATAAATTTTAAAACAATAATAAACATAGTTTTACAGGTATCTCTGTGCTTGCTGACTTAGAGTTCTTGGAGATATGCCCAGGATTGTTATAGTCAGAGCAGGCTGATTTCTGTGGTGACACCACTTATTTACATTCCCACCAGCAGTGTATAGGACCCTCACAACATCCTTGCCAGCGGTGTATAGGACCCTCACAACATCCTTGCCAGCAGTGTATAGGTCCTTACAACGTCCTTACCAGCATTTGTTGCCATTTTTATCTTGATCACAAGCATTTCACTGGGGCAAGATGGAATCTCAATGTAGGTAGCTTTTCCATTTTATTTTATTGTCTTACTATGCTGGCGTTCAGATCCAGGGATTTGTACCTGCTAGGCAAGTACTCTACCACTGAACTATGTTCCCAGACTAAAAAAAAAAACTACAATATTTAGAAGCCACCCTGCTCTGACAAAAGATGGAAAAGCTAATTTTCAGGCTGACATGTAACCTCCATGTGTCTTATGATTTAATTTCTTTATATCGACCAGTTCCATATAATGAGCTTTGTAGCTTTGCAGTTGTGTGATGGAACAATTAAATGGAGGTAATTGTTTCTGTATTTCCAGCGCTAGTGTATGTGTCTGGTTTCTTCATTTATTATTGACTCACAGAGTCTCTCAAGAGCTTTTGTAAACGCATGCTAAATCTAAAAATGTCTCTTAAGATAAACTTTTTTCCTTTTAAGAAAGGGTTTCCATGAGCTGACATTCTGTTTACCTCATGGGGCTCCCTGGGGAGGGAGGCTATGACCTAATGGGACCTTGCTCCTCAGCTGATGTCTCCTAGACTGGACTGGGGCCCCACTGAGTGACTTCTTGGCTTAGTTTGTACAAAAACGGATTCTGTGACCTTAAAAGCATATCCCCTGCCAAAGGAAGCTTTGAACATGAAAGAAAAGCCAGAAGCTAGCTGAGCCTTAAATATCTGTTTAGGAGAAAGATGAATTGTTAACGCTAGACACTGCCAGCAGATTTTTAGCACGGTGCAATGACTGCAAATTGTTGAAGTCTTAGAACCAGAGCAGAAGAGGTAACGAGTGTGCTGATGGTGTCAAATATCAGTGGCCGGTTCTGCTCCCTCGGGGCTGAATTTGAGTCTATCCATTGTGGACACTCTGCTAAATTAAAGGTGTTAAATTATATTATTTTATGGCTTTGCAGATGGCTCAGCTGGTTAAGTAGCTGCCTTGCAAGCATAAAGACATGAGTTCAGATCCTCAGCACCCACCCTGAAAAAAAAAAGTTGGACATACCAGCACGCACTTGTAATCCCCAAACTGGGGAGATAGAGGATCCCTGGGTTTTGCTGGTCTAACCAAATGGATGAGCTGCAGGTTCAGTGAGAGACCTTGTCTCAAAAAATAAGTTGCAGGAAAATACATGACATTGACATCTAGCCTCCACACGCACATGCACACACACACACCCAAACACATGTACACACATGCACATACACCCAAACACATGTACACATAGATGCACACACATGCACACACACCCAAACACATGTACACACATCACACATACCCAAACACTTGTACACACACATATACCAAAACACATGTATACACATGCACACACACACCGAAACACATGTACACACATGCACACACACCCAAACACATGTATACACACATACCCGTACACATGAACACACACATGCACACATACCCAAACACATGTACACACACATATCCAAACACATGAACACACATACACACACACCCAAACACACGTACACATACACATACCAAAACACATGTATACACATGCACACACACCCAAACACGTGCACACATCACACATACCACACATGTACACACACATACCCAAACACATGTACACACACGCACACACACCCAAACGCATGTACACAAACACATACCAAACACATGTACACACACACGTACACACACCCAAACACATGTAAACACACCCAAACACATGTGCACACATGCACACATGCACACAAATATAAATTCTAAATATATATGTACATGTATATGTATATAACTTTTCTTTGAATTCCCATTTCTTTAAAATTCTGATTTTGTTTTAGTCTCTTCCAAGAGAAAAACAGAATGAACTTACTTTTTTCTCTATACTCATACTTAAGATTCATGAGGTAAAATGTCATTTGTCTAGTCATAAAAGTTACCTGTCAAATGTATAATTTACCTGAAAAGAGCGTTTTTTTAATCTCCTCATGTTTGGAACCTTAAAGTACATATATACACATAGTCTGTGTGTGAATCCCAACTGAAAACCCGCTGCCATTCAGGAAATGAGATACTGGCAGCATTTGTACATTGACACACTTGTGGCACTGGAAATCTTTTAAAGTTCCATTTTGATAACTTTGCTCCACTAAGTTGTTAAATTGCTGTGCAGCATCATTGATGCGGGGCCATTATAGCTGCTTGTTTATTCTGTGCTGCTTTTCCTGCAGTATGCCTGGTGTTTATGAGAAAATAAAAGCAACTGCTTTTTAAAGACACTGGCATCAGATGCTTGCTAAGTACAGGATCTTTGCTCAAGAGAGTAGAGGGCAACATCAGGATCCTGGTGCAAGCCCTGAAATTGACTGTATTTCTCTAGTCTACATAGCTATGAGGGCAAGTCTGCTGCTTGAAGGGCCTCTCGTGGTTGACCGTAGAACAGAACAGCAAAAACACTGCACGGAGAATGAATGGGACAGGAGAGAGAGAGGAGGAACCTTCGAAGGGGATAATGAAACCCAGTTGAATGAAAGTTTTAGAGATGTTACATTCAATGGATCATGGGGAACTTTGGGAACACATAAAGTATTCTTTGTGACTCTCTGCTCATAGACACATGACAGCCCACTCTTGTCCAAGCCCCATAGAAGTCTGTAAAATAGAGTGCACCAGTGTTAACTACGGGCTGTTCCAAATGACAGAGTTCATCAGTTGTAACAATCATGGGTAGAACTCATGGGCAGAAATTGTGGGTAGAGATCATGGGTAGAAATTGTGGATAGACAAGCATTTGAAGAGTTGGTCTCTGGCAGCTTGTGTTTCTCCCAGTGATTGGCAGTAGGCAAGTGGCAGAGGCGGCAGGTGGCACTCTCTAGCGTTACATGTCTGCTGCAGGCTCTGGTACTGGGCATAATATATCTATGTAGCCAGAAACAGTAGTAGTTTCTCTCCTAGGGCTCATGACCTCCACAGCCATAGGCTTTTGACTAAGTTTTCAATACCAGACATGTATTCACTCTCATGGAATGGACCTCAAGTCCAATCAGAGAGCTGTTGTTTTCCCTGTGGTGGTTTAAAAGTGAAGTTTTGTCCCCCATAGCCTCATGGACTTTGATTAAGGTTAAGCTTCCTACTTAAGTACCCAGCAGCCTGCTAAGGGAGGCGTCACTGGAGGTGGACCTTGTAGCCCAGCCCTAAGGTGTGCTCAGAGTAGTTGGAGTTCTGGCTATGCATGCTTTCTGGCTGTTTATTGTTTTTCTCTCTGCTGAAGTGAGCCAGCTTCTTTCTTCCACCTTGATGATGCTTCCCTTGGAATCTGTAAGCCTGAAATAAACCCTTTCCTGTAAACTGCTCTGGTCAGGTGTTTTCCCAGCAATGAGAAAATAACTGTAGTACCCCCAGAGCAGATACGCCAACCACTGCACCATTTGGCATATTTGGCCTGGCTGGCCAGCCATAGGCTTGCAGGGTCCACTGCTGGTTAACAGCACTGATAACGTCCCTCCCTGCAAAAAGACTGTGCTTCATGGTTCTGTCCAAGCACCCTGACAGCTAGTCAACAGGGAGTTGTCCAGCTCAGCTACAGCTTCATTTCTCAGTGACCTACAGCCCAAGCAGGTGGTGTGTTCAGCAATAGGGTCTTACCATATGCTTCTGGTGGTCAAACCAAGAACCATGGCAATGATCTGTAATGTTTGGGGGGGGCATCAAGGTCCTCCATGGCCAACAACTCACTGGAAGGTATTCAACCCCTACTACCTCTGCCACTGAAAATTTTCTAATAACAACCAATTGGCTTCTGGGCACAGCATTATCCACCCTTACAGGGTACTTCTGCCCATCATATATTTTATTGGCTAGCAAAGAAGTAGGTTTCCATATGGCTTTTTCATAACAGTTTCAGTGTTGATTAACCCTCCTCCCAACCCTCTCCTCCACCCTCTCCCCTGACCTCACGCTGGCTGTTCGGGATTGCTGAGTTTTTCTGTGCTGCTTATTTTACTGTAGGTATAGCTGATATTTATGAGCAAATGAAAGCAATTACAAACACTTCAATCTTAGATCTCAAACAGCCAGCTGCCTCGCTGCTTCCACAGCCTGCTCTGCCACATGTCACAGCCAACACACTTCTGCTGTTCAGCTCCCTCTGCTGCTTCTTTATTCCTCCCATTTCCAGCTCACCGGGACTGCTGACAAGAGGCAACGGAACATTCCAGTAAACCAGAGTATCCCATTTAAAGAACCCGGGAAGGGATAGTTGGACTAACATGGCCCACTTTTCTTTCTGTTTTACTTTTCTTTCTTTTTTAAAAAATAAATTATATCTTTATTATCCATAATTAGATACACTGAATGAGCAAATGATGAGTTGATATCCCCAATTCCCTGATTTCCCTCTTCCCTGTCCCCAATCAGCTGGGTATCCTCCTCTGTGGGCAAACTGGATCAGTCCATGGGGTAGGGGGTTAGGGATAGCCTAAGAGTCAACCCAGTTCCACCTCTCCTTTGTATATTGTTACTGAGGGGGCCATGTCTCTGGGAGTTCTCCCCACCATGGTTCTTATAATCTTTTGGCCCCCTCTTCCTCTCAGTTTCCTGAGTCATGGTGGGTGAGTTTTAAGGCTGCTTTATTGTTGAGGTCTTAGGGGCCTCTGTACTTCTGCTTTAGGTTGTGTTGAAAATCGTTGGTGTCTGTCTCTCTGGCTCATCCTGGGTTGACTGAATGGCTTTGGTTATAGATCTCTTGCTTATCCCATCTCTCTCTGCGGGGTTCCATGTGGATCCTTTTCTTCTTGGATCAAAATTGTATCCATTTCGTTTGGCCAACTGTAACCTTTCCATTTAGCACCAATCCCATTCAATCCTGTTGATACTTGTGCTTTGGACCAATCACAGCCTTGCCTCCTAGGACCAATCACAAAAGTCCTTCTGCTAGAGTTTCAGGGAAAGCACTCCTTCTCTGTCCCATGTGGAAATGATTACAGGGCCATTTAGAGCTCATCAGGGCTGTGATGGTCAGAAGTCTAGGACACACTGTCAAACAACCCTGATTGAGGCTGTCGCTTCAGGAGCCGGGCAATCAGCTGCAGTCTGGCATCTCCAGGCGTCTGTGGAGTGTTCAGGACAGCTGGTTCTGAGATAAGGGTGGTCTGGCTGCCTATTGGGACTGACAGTCCCTTTAGTCAAGAAAGCCTGGGCAGCAAGAGAGTCCAACAGCTGCTAATTAGGAAGTCTAATTGCCCCATCTTTGCTTATTTACAAGAAAATGAACATCAAAAAGAGTGCTTATACCAAGGACTTACAGAACTTATCATTAACACCAATAATGATTTTAACAGTACTTTTAACAGTGTGCAACTCCCCCTCACTGCCCCAGGGAGGGGAGGGTCTTCCTCCTCGGTCTCACTTTACCCTCTTAATTCCTTTATAATTATTGTTCCAACCTGTTTTGGAACTTGCTGTTCTCTGTTGTCCTTTAGTTTTCTATGCTGATGGATGACAGGAAGATCATTACAAAACAGAGTGGCCTGAAGTTATGTCTCCATACATACGCACATGCCGAGGAAGGGTCAAGGGTAAACTTCCTTTTATATTCTGTGATCTGAGGTCCCCTTTGTCTGCTATAAACTAGTTTACTTCCTGTGGCTTCCTAAGGCTTCATAGCGGACAGGGACAGCCACTAGGTGCTTTCACTGATCCTGGATGCACACGGGCACTTCCACCAGCTCCTTCCACTCCCAGGTTACCTCAATGTATGGGCAAGAAGAGCATCTTTTTTTTTCTTTTTTTTTTAATCTTAAATATATATTTATTGTCCATAATGTGTTACATTATTCAGTGGGCAAACAATGAGCTGTTATCCCCAATTCCCCAATGCTCCCCCTCCCCATCCCCAATCAGCTGGATATCCTCCTCCGTGTACCATCTGGATCAGTCCTTGTGGCAGGGGGCCCTGAATAGCCTAGTACTCAGCCCGGACCTCCTGGCTCAAGTGTGTTGTTGCTGTAGGGTGCCATGCCTCTGGATCATCTCCCCCACCACGGCTCTCACAATCTTTCCACCCCCTCTTCTGCATAGTTCCCTGAGTAGTGGTGGATGAGTATTAAGGCTGCTTTAAGATTGTGAGTTTAGGGGTCTTTGTGTCGAAGATCATTGGTTTCTGTCTCACTGGCTTATCCTGTGTAGGTTGAATGAGAAGAGCATCTTTTAATCAAAGTTCAAACTGGGTTCTTCGTTCCCAAAAGCCTTTTCAATACCAAAACACCAATTTAACGTATATTTGTACTTGTTTTGTTTCTTTTTAATCATTCTGATATCTACACTTCTTTCTGGCCATATAAGCAGATCACTTGAGAACCAGACTGAGAATCCCAATTTTCAGAGGTAAGAGACCTTTTTCGGAGAATTTGAAATCTTGGGACTCCAAATGTCAGAAGGAAGAACAGTGTCATACTTAAGAGCTAGACCCAGAACACATGCGATGCTTTTTAGAATTTATCATATGGTTGAATTTCATATGCTACATTTTAAATTATTTGATTTTTAACAGTGACTTGCTTACATGTGAGCCGTTAGCTTGCATTATCAGACAGTAGTGCAATACTGCTCCTAACAAATGAAGTGTCTTTGTAAAAGTGAAAACTTGTATCATTTGCCCTCTCAAATTTGACATGTCCACGAGAGCTGTTGATTCTTTTGTTTCAAAACATCCTCTTGCGCTGGAGAGATGACTCAGAGATTAAGGCCCTTGCCTGCAAAGCCTGATGACCCAGGTTCAGTTTCCCAATACCCACATAAAGCCAGATGCACAAAGGGGCACACACATCTGGAATTTGTTTGCAGTGGCTGGAGGCCATGGTGCCCATGTTTCTCAGCGCTCTCTCTCTCTCTCTCTCTCTCTCTCTCTCTCTCTCTCTCTCTCTCTCTCTCTCTCTCTCTCTCTCTCTCTGCTTGCAAATAAACAAATGAAATTTTAAAAAAACAACAATCATCTTGCTGCTCATCTCCCCTGCCATGTCCCTTCTGCTGGCAGTTTTCCCCTGTGTGCATCCAACTTGCTTGTACACTCATCCAAGTACTGACCATGCCCGGCTTCCTGACGAGCTTCACTGTTACTTGAACAAAAGAGTCCCCTCCTGCTCTAGAGGGCTTACCCCAAAGATCTGCCAGCTCTGAAAAGTAGGTGTTTCCCTCTGCAGTGACATACCATTTATGCTCATAGCCTTGATGTCTCTGAACCCTGTCCCCTCCCACTTTGTCTCCCCCTGGTCCACCGTGGCCTTCAAGCAAGGATGTTGTCTAAAACCTCCAGTGCCTGGGCCACAGGTGATGCTCCCTAAACACGTGCTCAATAAATGATCTAATAGCACTGCAAAGTCCTGGGCACTCGAGAGGCTGTGCATGTGTGCTGAGGTCGCCTCAATGTTTTGTCACAGACCTGTCACCAGTCAGCTTCCTGGGGAGATAGCTCCCGGCAGCTCCAACCATTTGAACGCATCAACGGAGAAAGTTGTTTCAGTTTTGTTTTTGTTTTTCTGCTAGGGTTTGAACCTCATGAACCTCATGAGGTTTGAGCCTCAATCTGTGACAGTTCAACACTGCTGTGGCTTTTCCTGAAGAAGGCTTCCTCCTGTTTCTGAACCTAATCTTATCCCCAGAATCTAGCCGTACTTTTAATCTCAGCACTGATTAATTATACAGAAGTTTGATTTTAGCGATGATGAGTTAAAGATGTTTACAGGGAGAGTGCTCACTTGCACCCACGTCTTAAGCCTCAGACTCCAGGATCTCCCCTTGGGATCCTTCCTTCAGGGCTTCACTCTTCCCTGTCCTCAGGAGCACATTTGTCACTTCAGGATGAAAAATATCAACTATTTAAAAATTGAGGCATATTGATTTATAACATCAAATCATTGCTGTTCCCAGCCCCTCACAGCTGTACAGAGCTATCTCTGATTCATTGAAATATTTTTCAGCAGCAGCCAGATGTGACTATGTTTGTAATATGAAATAAAGTTCTAGAAAGTTTAAATACATATATTAATGGTTCAGTGAGAGATATGGGGTATTAAGGAAGACAAAGCCAGGTTTGACCTTCAGTTATAAGTCCAACAGATGTTTCTTGGGTAGACCACTGCATTTTTTTGTAGTAGTTACCATTATGATCAAAGTATATTGATTTATAACCTCAAATCATTGAACTTTGCCAATTTTTTGCAAAGTAAGTATTAAAAGAATTATGTTTACATTTTATTTCATCATTTTATTTTCAGCTTGTCTGCAATTTTTTTCCAGGATGTTATGGTTAAAGATCTTAAAGGACTAATCTAATAGAGTTGTTCAAAACTTTTGCCATTTGCTTCCCTTAAAAGAAAAACTTACACTAACTGTATTGAAAGACCTTGTCTTCTTAATTAAGAGGCAGCTGTTCTCCTGCTTTTTCCCCCTTTTAATCATATAAACTATACTGAGTGGGATGTAATAACATGATTTAATTCATAATTAGTGTGGGGAATTCACTTGGCAGTGAAATACAACAATATCAGTGGCATAACTTTGGCAGTAGAAAAATACTAATATATTCCAAAAGTCGTAGAAATAAAGAGTGCCAAGTAGTCACAACTTATACAATGTCTTTGGTAAAATACAAATAATTACACTACATTTTTCAAATCAAAGTAAAATATGTAGTACATTTAAAAGTCATAGTACCTGAGCCATAGTATATATGTGTATGCATTTGTGCAAATACCTTGTGTTATGAATGTATTTACATATCATCAAAAGGGTCCCTTTTAGTCATAAACACCCTCCAAAAAAAACCCTTTTAAGAGTTTCTTCTTCTCAAAGTTGTTTTCATATCTCTAAATAATGTGTTGATATTGATATGTCCAATTTAGACATTTTCTTTTGACTTCTTATTTCAGTGGATGAAAGTTTCCTTTATAAAGCAGTACAGCCTTACCTCCTTGCCTTTGCCTTTGTAATAGTTACATCACTGTATTCATTCAAGGAATCTTTATGCTTCTTAAAAATTCTGGGATTAATGTACATTGTATGGCCCAAAGGTATGGTTATTTTTCTTTCCTTATTCAGCATCAGCTTTCCTTGTATTTTCCTGTGTGTGTGTGTGTGTATGTGTGTGTGTATGTGTGTGTGTGATGTTTTATGGTTCTGTATATAGAACCCAAGGACTTGTTCATACTTAGCAAGTGTTCAGCTAAAACCCCAGCCCTTGTTCTTTTGAAACAGGGTCTCTAACTTCCAATCCCCCTGCCTCAGCCTTTATTGGGGTGCTAGGGTTACAGGAAGGTGCCACCACACCCCGCTCCCATCATTAATAATTGCCTTTCTTTTATTATGTATTATTATGTATTATTGTACTATCTCAATTCCATGTACACTTAATACTCTCCATATGTTCTCTTTCAGTAAGTGCTTCCTTGACTATCCTAACTACTTCCTCTGGTCCCCATCTGGACTGCTTGCTGTGTAGGCATCTGCCTAATGATGCTGAATTTTGCTTCTCTTTGATGCTTTTCAAGAGGACAGTGGTTCATGGATTCCTTTCTTCCTTCTCTGTTTCCTAATGAGAGATGTGGGGTGTTGAGGAGGAAGAAGCCAGGTTTGACCTTCAGTTTTAAGTTGTTCAGGTGTCTCATGGGTAGTTGTGTTTGTGAAGCACATAGAAGAGGAGATTCTTAAGAAATGTTAAATGAGCAGTACAGTTTCAATACATTTATTCTATAATACATTGGGGAAATCAATGTATTTATTCTATAATGCATTGGGGGCCTGGGTAGCTCCATCAGTAGAGCACAAGACTCTTAGAAATATCCTATGATTACGTTCAGTTGTTAGGTTAGCTGGATATAAAATTTTAGGCTGAAATGCTCACTAACTTACTCGGGCTTTGACCTCACTCTGTAGTCCAGGCAGGTCTTCAATGTCAGTCCCCCTACCTCGACCACTGAAGTAACTTGAATTGTAGGCAGTGCTCAGCTTGCTTTTGGAACTCTTTCTGTTCTCTGTGTTCTGTCTTCTACAGTGTAGTTATATAATAACCTTTCTGGATTTATACCCCATACTACTTATGTTTTACCCGACCTATTTGGTTATTTTATTTCTTTACTTTCATAGATATTTCCTTGATTTACCCTCTAGTGATATGGGAATGTGGGGTACTTTTGGGAGCAAAGGAGCTTTCTCAGCTACGAGTTAGGGTGTTGGATGCTCACAACCACACCAAACTTCCACTGAGTCAGTGGCCCCTGGGTTTTTGTCTTATAAATTTTAATGACAAATCCACACATAATACAGGATGACACTTAGAAAGGTTTTATTATAGAGTTAACAGAGATAGAACTTAGGAGGAAAGAAGGCAGAGTCTTCACACCAGGTGTCTAGGCACTTTGCCATGTTTGTAGAGAACGAGGTACTCCTTTAGGGTAAGGGAGATAGGGAATGGCAAGATTCTCTCTTACAGACTCAGGAGTGTTATCTCCTTGCAGGTACTTTTAGTTTACTTAAAGATAGAGCAGCACAAAATTTATTCAAAAGTAAAAAGGCAGAGAGAAACAGACTTCTCATATGATGAGGATATTCCAGAACTGGAGACCCACTGCCCATGTCAGAGCTGTGCTTTTCATGGAGTGAGGGCAGCCCTCCTGTAGAGTCTGTGATTGGTCAGCCTAAACAAAGAAGGAGCCACTGGTTGGTCTACAGTGTATTGACCACTACCATGTTCCAGGTGAGCCCACCAGGCAATAAACTGTGTCCACGTGTCCCTTTGTTCTCGGGGAGAAGAACCAAGAAGTGAACTCTCCTGTCCACATCTTTGGTGACCATTTGCCCTTTCCCTGTTTGTCCTCCTAGGCAAGGAAACTATTTAGCTCCTATAGTCGCTCACTAGCTTCTCTACAAAGTTTCATAAAACTTTATTTTTTTTTATTTGTAAGTATTCTTTAAACTTTATGCGTAAATTTTATTATAGCATTTGATTTATAATAAAACTTACGTGTAAAGTTTTAAAATACTTTAGTACTTTTTAGTTTATGCATTTATATCTGAAGTGACCCATTTGAGGACATAAAATAATTTGTTTGAAAATTTATATTGTTCTTTCATTTGTCCACTTTTATCTGGGGTCCAATTTTCATTTCTTTTATTTCCTAATTACTGCATTTAATATTCCAAACACTGAAATGCTGAAGAGTTCAGGCCTTTCAGATGCTAACAAAATCAACATAGGCTCACTGTAGTTTGGCCCTAGGATAAAAGGTGACAACTCTTCCACTGCTTACTATGTTTATTTTCCTTTCTTGAAAGAATTTCTAGAAGAGCCATGAAAATAACAGAAAAGATTTTTTAAATATTTTTTATTTATTCATTTTCAAACAGAGAGAGAGAGATTACACCAGGGCCACCACCTTGTGGGTCTAGCTTATGTGGAACCTGGGGAATTGAACCCAGGGCCTTAGGCAATAGAGGCAGGTGCCTTAACCGCTGAGCCATCTCTCCAGCCCCAGAAAAGATTTTTTAATAATAGTGAGCACTGTGACTGCTCCTTCAAATTCTATTGTGAAAAGGGAGTTTACATTATGCAGCTATCATTACAACTGGGTGTGTTTAAACACATTTCAGGAAAAATCAAGGAGACTTTCTGTGGAGTGATTTCTGGGTTTTTTTCCAGGTGTTTAGGATTAATTGTGTAATATACTATGCTCAAGTCAAATTATACACTTATTTCTTTGCTGGAAGTCTAAGATAGGAATAGAGCAAGAAAAGTTAATATGAGAATTTTAACTCCTTATAAAACACATTCCATTTGACAACTAATGCCTTTAGCCACTGCTGTAGCAGTATCCTCAGAGCTTTCAGCATGGTTGAATATATATATATATATATATATATATATATATATTTCTGCTGGCTGTTGAGCTGCGATTCCAAAATCATAAATATACGCATATATTTTATACTTAAAGCAGACGAGCTACTGCCTTAAAATTATTTTCAATAAATTCTGTTCTTTTATAAAAATTAATAAAACCCTAATTAAGCATAAGGCAACGTGTTGTGTTAACTTTTCCTGGGGAGACATTAACAAATGTCTTTTCACTCCAGACAGGGCACCAATGGCAGACCAAGCATAGCTTAGAGAAGCAGTGAGTTTATTGGGGTTACTTACAGGAGTACGGGCGAGGGGCTGCTTATAACAGCATGGAGACTCAAAGGCAGCTGCCTCAGAGAAAAGTCCAGGCCAGCATGTGTGACAACTCAAGAAAGCTCCATCCCTGGAGCTCCCTGCTTGACTGGCTGGTCAAAGAGTCTTTGCTTTCAAGCAGAGGGGTCTTGTGCATCCTGAATTTCAGGAACTTCCTGAGACTTGCCAGTCGTTTGCTTCTTGAACTTGAACTTGAACTTGGAGAGAATTCCAGTTGAAATTTCCTAAGGAGGATATCCAGGATGCAATATTTCAGCTCAGAGGACGTTGCTAGACAAGAGGCAATCGTATAACCATGATAGTAGATGGACTGTGAGGAATTTATTAAAGTGCCAACATTGCTTCTGAGGAGCTGGGAACACAGCAAAAAGAAAAATCTTTCAAAAATGATTTTCCTTATAAAGCTGAGTTGACTTCACCAGCATCAATGTACCCTGTATTGACAACGTTCTAAGGCCTGGGATGGATTTGCTAACTAAGGGAGTGACATTATCCTTTTTAATTCTTTCTGAGGTCACAGAACTAAGCCTGCAGAAGCAGCTCCCAGAGTTTGGAACCTTTAAGGAAGCTGCCATATCTCAGTGCCCGAAACTGACAAGGTTGATGTGAGAACATGGAGAGATTCAATCACTTAAGAAGCTGTGCTGACCCAGCTGAGGCAACCTAGAATTACAACTTCACTCTCTTCTTTAGTGCCTTCCTGCCTCCCCCAACCCTCATCCCTGCCTGGAGCAGGAGCCCCAAGCCCTTAGAGACCTGAAAGGACCAGAGGCCTTCTTTATCTCCCACTCCCTATCCTTCTGTGGCTCCTAGCCTGAAGGCTAAGTCACATGGGGTAGGACTTTCCCTCTCCCCACAAGTCTTATAAAAAGGCAGAAACTTTCTTTGTTCTTGGGCAAAACCAGAGCCTCTCTCTGGCTTTGATGACCCCATCATGTTCTTTCATGGCATACTGACTTCTTTCCTTCCTGTGCCCCAAAGCACTCTCTCTCTGTCTCTCTCTATCTCTCTCTGTCTCTCTGTCTTTCTCTCTCTGAGGGATTCACTAATAACTCTCTAAAAGGACAGTTCATCTTAACTGCCTCTCACTCCATCTGCCTGCTCTCCATCTCTTCATCTATCATGGATTATCTCAAATCCAAAATGCTCCAAAATCCAAACCATGTTAGCACCCACCTTGACACTGAAAGTGTACAATTATTGGTCCCAGACAAAACCCAAGTGCACTACCAGTACTACATAAAGTAACCTTCAGGGTATGTTTATAAGGTGTACATGAAGCATAAATCAATTTTGTGTTTGCACTTTTGTTCCATCCCCAATATATCTCATTGTATATATGCAATTATTCCAAAGTCTGAAAAGAAATCTGAAATGGTTTTAGTGCCTGGCACTTTCAACAAGGGATGGCCAGCCTGTAAGTGGCAGAGTGGGCAGGTGCTTTTACAGTGTAAGGCATGGTTCAGTTCTAGCATGTTTTTCATCTGTCGTTCCTGATCTGGAAGAACAGACAGGCAGCATTGTTGGCCTGACCCAACCCTATCTTCTCACTTCTCCTTCATTCCCCACAGCCATTCTCAGGATTGCACTGGGGGTGTCTGTGCCAACTCAGGGGAATGAAAAAATAGAAGTCCCTGCCCACGTGCAAATACTTAAACAAACTGTATATTTTAAGTAGCATTTATGCAATTTACTGTTAAGTCTCTGCTTCTGTCTCTGGCCATTGACCTGTGAATATTGCTGTCACCCCAAGCCACCCAAGCCTTTCATCTTGCCTCCTTGCACAGGATCTTCCAGGAGGCGATTTAGTCCTGGTGATGGAATTATTGCCACTTTGTTAGTCACAATTGTTTTTATCTGAAATGCTTCTCTGGGCTTCAGCCTTGTACTTGAATTTCTACCTGGAGAGACACAGGTAGTACTGCCCGCCCCCCATGTTCTCAGGATCTTGTCTTCCACTGGCCCCATTCCTTTTGAAATTGTCAATACTATCTCTCCAATTCTTCAAAAGCCTCTTGGAGTCTTCCTCTGTTGCTACCACCCTTCATGACTGCCACCTGGCAAGCTCTCTTGGTATCTCTCTCCAACACTAATCCCACTCATTCCTGCCTCTCAACACCCTCGGCTCTGCCCCCTACACTGTCCTTTTAGATAAACTTCACTGAGTCCAGTGGAGTCAGTTGGGACTCCTCCATCCTTGCCTGAGTATGGTTGCTTCAAGTTCTCAGTTGCCTTGAGAGGGCCAGTGCTAAAGCAGAAAACACTCCTGGGAATGGGTGAACTCTTCCAGGGAAGGGTGGCTCTTCATAGCCATTCACTTCATGGACCTTTCCGCTCTCCTTCCACACCGCCCTCTCCTCAGTCTAGCTCCCACTTTACAAAAGGAAGAAACACGTGTCCGCCTTCAGAATCTTGCAACCTCAAGGATGTAAACTGGGGAGACAACATTTGGTGACCAACAGGTGCATGCCTATATGATCAAGGACATTGTGCTCCTGAGGAAAAGTCCAGAGAGAGCTTGGCAAGAAACATTGGAAATGTCAGCTCTTTATTTCATTCAGGAACTAAGTGTACAGCAAGGCTCTATCCATCCTATTGGCCAGTTTCTAAAAGTGGAAGCTCAAAATTAAAATGGTGTTCATAGGGGCATTATTATATTTTAGTTGAGATATGAAACTAGAAATTTTTTCTCAAGCAATAAAGACAAGAATTGCCAATTATTTTGGCAGATATTTGGCAACACATGACTGAGATAAATCTGTGCCTTTTGAGTTTAAAAGACTCCTTATAGCATGTGACATGTTCTCTGGGGCAGGGGGAAATATATAGATTATAGATATAGATATAGATGATATAGATATAGACATTGATATTATATAGGCAAGATAGAGAACTATTTCATCAGATAATAATGTCTTAGCAGAAGCAGGTTACAGAAAAAAACATTTCTATGCTGAGTTTATTGGGTGCAAAAGAAGCATTTGAATGACAACCTAACAGCTTAGCAGGGGTCTTCAAAGTCCTGAAAGCATTTTGGGGCTTTCGGTGTACTTCCCAGAAATTAAGAAAATAAGTCATCCTCCTGACAACAAGTGACCTTGAAAGCCAGTGATGGACAGACGTGCCTTTGCTTTCAGAAAACTCCACAAGTGACCTAATCAAGATGTCAGCAGGTAGAGAGATGGTTTCAAAGAATGTCAGTGTTCGAGCACAGTATTATTTTTGGCACATGGAGCAGAAGTCTACAGATCCATGGATCTTCTCTAACAAAACTACCTTGTTGTTCATCATGAGAACAGAGTCATCAGAGCTTAGATCTGCAGAATGATCATGAAGAACCCAAATGAACTGAATCCATCCCAATCTACCCCTCTTCTGAGAACTCATGATCCATGGAGGATGGAGTCCCATCTGTCTCACTAAGATTTTTATATCGAAAAATTACTTATTGTTTAATTATTATAAAAATGTGTCATTTTTATCAATTGCAAACCAGTAACAATTGTAATGAAAACTCAATCCATAATAATGTTTTAAACAGATTTCCTATGTAGAGCCACAGGAAATTAAAAGAAAATTAATTTTAATATCCATTCACTTATTTTGTGCAGTATCCAAAAATCCATTCAAACAAAAATACATTAGGATAAAAGTATCTGAATCAAATGAAATGGAAAGAAATTTCAAGGTAAAAGTAATTATATGAAATTCCTGACTATTCAAAAAGTATTTGTTCATGTCTTTTTAAAGTGGTTATGTATGCTGAGTATTTGTGGTGTGTAAAAGTCATTTACTACATTAAAAGTAGTATATATGCATTTCGAAATTTAAATATTTAGAATTACCTAGAAATTATATATTCTGCAATTATTTAACTTTACCATTAAATCAAATGATAAAATTTTAATTTTTAATGTTAAAAGTTCACTGAGACTAAAGTTATCTATATATTCAATGCAATCACAATCAAAATTCTACTGGCATTTATTTTTACCAGAGAGAGAGAGAGAGAGAGTGTAATGCAGGGCTTGGTGGAGCATACATATAATCCCAGTGCTCAGGAGGCTGAGGCAAGAGGATCATTGTGAGTTCAAGGCCAGCCCGGGCTACATTGTAAGACTGTATCTCATGGAAGGAAGGAATAAATTAAAGAAAGGAGGAAAGAAGGGATGGAGGGAAGGAGGAAGGAAAGGGAAAGAAAGAATGTGGGTGGATGCCCAGGTCTCCAGAACCATCTTGAAAGGGTAGAACAGGGTAGAGGGGTGCACTGAACATTGTTTCTTCAAGGTCACAGTTGTCAGGACAGTGCTGTGGGCCCAAGGAGTAGGAAGAGGTGAGCATATGGTGAGAGGGAACAAGGGGGCAAGACCATTCAGTAATCTTTACAAGAAGTGATCTTGAGGCTGGACGATGGAAATTTCATGGTTTCTTAGAGGTGGCTTCTAAAGCACAGGCAATGAAAAGAAATCAAAGATAATTTGGACCTCATGAGAGACACACATTTTGTGCCAAAGATATAGCAATAGTGAAAAGCAACAAGATGAAACAGTTATTGCAAATCACATATCTAATGAGGAAATTAGCATCCAAAATATAGAAAGACCCACAAGGCACTTACCAATAAAGATTCAAAAAATAACTTGAATAGACATTTCTCTACAAAATATGCAAGTGGCCAATTATGCATGTGAAATTTAAGGACATGTAAATCAATATCACAATGACATCCCACTGCATCCTATTTGGATAGATACTGGAAAAAAAATTAAAGAAAATAGCAAGTGTTGCAAAGATGCAGAGAAACTGGAAAGTGTGCCTGTAGGAGAGGAATATGACATGGCCACTGTGGAGATGGTATCTCCTCTCAGATACTGACCACAGATTCCCACAGGAGCCACAAGTTCTGTGCCCCAGTGTATCCCCCCCAAAATGTGAAAATCTAGGACTAAGATAGGTGTGGGTTTTTTTTTTTGCATCTGTGTTCTTGACCCAAGGGAGGAGAAAACCCCAACATCTGTCTGCATATGTGGAGTGAACAATGTGTGGTGTGAACCTACATCGGTATCTTAGCCTTAAAAAGGAATGAAATTTCTAAATTATATAAGCTAGACACAAAGGACTCATGTCATGTTAAGGAGGCAACTAGCACTGCCAAATTCATAGAGACAAGCCATGAACTGGTCCCTGGGGATGTGGAGAGGGGAGAGAGTGATTTAATGGAACAGTTTCAGTGGTTCTCTGGAGACGGATAGTGGTGATGGTCATAACGGTGTCAGCCTACTTAATGCCACTGAACTGCACACTTAAAAATAGTAAAAATGGCAGATTTTATGTTACATATAAATGGTTTCCACAGAAAACCATAAACTATATTGAGATAAGTTTTCTGATTTTCAGACACATGGGTTTTAAATTTCTCTGAGGGAGTATGTGTGCAGCTGTTCACGGATTTGGAGAACACCTGCAGGTTGAAGCCCCCTCTCACCTCATGTCTTGTTCAGGCCGCTGGGCAGTTCACATCTGCTTCACTCCTGTGTACCTTGTTCCCTCTGCCTTTAGTGGCCTTCTTTCTCTCCCCATCCAGCTGATGAATGGCATCAGATTCCTTCCACCCCAGCCTGATATCCACCACTTTCTGAAAAGCTTTGCTGACTCCTCCACACAGAACCCTGGTCTCCCTCTGCAATGTCCCCAAAGAACTTTTCCAGAAATTTGATCCATCCCCTGCCTGTCCTGAACCAGAACAGAGCAGAGGTTGCGTCTCATTCACCTTGCTACCTCCTGACCATATCATGATGCAGAATTTGAAGCCTAAATAAATAACTTAATAACCGGATTTAAAAAAAAAAAACAAAAACCTTCTTTGGTTTTGCATGTATGTGTAAATACACATGTGTGAAGGTGTGTGTGCATGTGTTGGGGGTCAGAGGTTGACTGCAGGTGTCTTCCCCCATCACTCTCCACTTTAGTTACTGAGGTAGAATCTCTTGGTTGAACCCAGAACTCACAAATTCAGGTAGTCTAGCTAACCTGCTTGCTTCGGGATCCTGTCTGCCTGCCTAGGGCTGGGATTACAAGAGAGTCACCATACACTCCCAGCATTTCTGGGGGTGCTAGGGGTCCAAACTCCACTACTTATACACGTTACCCACTGGCCTATCTCCCCAGCCTTGACATGATCCTCCCCTAAAGTGGTAGACAGGCCTGTCCCTCCACTTCCCAGAACAAGAAATTAAGACACAAAGACCACACCTCTCCCAAGCTAGTGAGAGCTGAGGGGAGCAGGGAGAGCTCCTGAATTCTGCTTCCTTCTGAATGTTGAGCCAGGTACTAAATCTTACTGTCAATAAGTCAAGAGCATTGTTTTATTGCTTATAAAACATGTGTTCTCAAATATTTGCCATAGGTCCTGCCCATAAATGAAATGATCATATTTTTGCTACCTCTTGCATACTAAACCCCCTGCCACTGTTCCAACACCAGGAGGTTGGAAACAGCTGTGTCATTAATGAACACTAGCAGATCCCAGCCAGCGGCCTTCATATGAAAGGCTTGTTATTTCCTTGCTGCTCCCAGACTTACGTGGTCCCCTAGCACGCCAGCATGGGATTTGGACTGAGGAGCCACAGCCTTGAACTACTTTAAAAAAAAAAAAACACACACATTTTTATGTAGTCCTTGATACAATTTAGAACCATTACATTCTATTGTGCCAAGAATTCCTTATTAAAAATCAATTTCATTGTGCATAGCCCATCTGGTCAGTATTATGGTCTTTTATGAGGAGAGAAAACATGACTTTGTATTTACCTGATATTCCATAGTATAACTGTGTAATTTTGTAGAAAGAGGCACTTCATAGCGCTGAGAAATTAGTAATTAAAGAAACTTTTTAAATGTCTACCAGACTTCCTTTTGCTAACTGTGGCTTTGAGCTGCAGTTCCAACTTGTTGCATCATTTGAATGGAAAAGCACCAAATAATAATAATAAATTCAAGTAACCATGTTGTATACTATATTTATTTGAAGTAATAATTTCTATTTTATTCATGTCTTAAAGGTTCAAATTCTAGTCCTTTGGAACATAATCTAGATTGGCCCAAGAGTATTAATTTGTGTTTTAAAATTCAAGGAATTTGTATAATAAATGGTAAAAAGTTTACCTTTAATTGTCTACTAGGTCGAGCTTAACCATATTAGCAAAAGATTGCAATATGCTGGCTCCAGATTTTACAGGACAATATTTCAAACTAGTGACTGAATTTTGTTGTACAAAATGAAGATTTATAACCTTTTTTTCAAGGCAGTTTGTGCCCTAACCGGAAAAGGATCTAGTGGCTTCTTTAACCTGGCATTTGAGGAAGAAGAGAGATTTTTTTTTTATTAAAGTATTTTTTTATTGTCCATGAGTTACATTGTTTAATGGGCCAACCATGAGTTGTTATCCCCAATTCCCCGTTGCCCCCCCTCCCCATCCCCAGTCAGCTGGATATCCTCCTCCGTGGGCCGTCTGGATCAGTCTCTGTGGTAGGGGACCATGGATAGCCCAGTCTTCAGCCGGGTTCTCCTGACCCAACTGTGTTGTTACTGAGGGGTGCCAAGTCTCTGACATTCTCCCCCACCACGGCTCTCACAATCTTTCCGCCCCCTCTTCCGCTCAGTTCCCTGAGTCGTGGTGGGTGAGTATTAAGGCTGCTTTAATGTTGTGAGCTTAGGGGTTTTTGTGTTGAGAATCATTGGTTTCTGTCACCCTGGCTTATCCTGTGTTGATTGAATGGCTGTGGCTGTGGGTCCCTTGTTCATCCCGTCAATCAGGGTTCCCTATGGATCCTCCACAATATGACTGTGGTAGCTCATCTCTTGCCAGGATCTCAGCTTTCTGCCTGCGGTTGCTTGGTAGGGTTATATGGGCCACAGCTCTCTCGCTGTATCCTGAAAAATACACAATCTCCATTGAAGAGTGAGATCAGTATAAGTTAACAAATATACACCATTCTGGATTACCTAGCTTCTATTTTTAGTAGCCTCCCCGTCAGTCACTCGCATAGTGCATCTTTTCTTGGGAGCCCAAGAGTATGGGCTCTAATGGGCATATCGCCCTGAATCCCCAGTTCCAATCAAGGAGAGATCTTGATGATTTTCTGAGTATGTTTGGTCTGTTTGCTGATTGTTGAGGAAGTGCTTTGTGGATGCCACAATCTTAAATTTTCCACAACCGAGTAAATCAGTGCTCGTGAATATTGACTTGATTCTGAATGGTCTTAACTGAGATGTTTTGAAAATCACATTGGCTATGTAGTTTCTGCTGCTAACTACAGTCTTCGAAGCGACTCTTAAGTGTGAGCCACTGTGCCTCTCCTCTCTCTCTGTGCCCCAGGTCCTCATTGTGACTTGCAAGTCACAGATCTTTGTTAGGATAGTGATGAGATTTGAGTGAGCGCATCCATTTGTAGTGTTGCAAGGTTCCTGGGACAGAATGAGAAATCAATGCAGGTTAGTTTTTACCATTTGCAAAAATAAGTCTGCAGGATGATTTCCTTTCCATTTCTTCATCATGAGGATTAGGAACGTTGAATGGACGGACCATCCTCATGAAGCAGTTAAGAGCTCAAACAAGTGTCCTTTGCTCACTTCTCTGTGAGTTCCTCTTTAAGTACTAAGAGTCGACAGGCATTCATTTGCTGTGCACCTGCTCCCACTTCCAGCACTGGGCTGGGTCTTAGCTATGCTGCAGTGAGTAAATCCATAGAACCTTTGGCTACATGGGGTTGCCAGTGAACAGTGCAACAAAGATTTAAGAATGGGGCAAGTTAAGAGGAACATGACTGTGGAGTAGGGAGAGAACAGAAAGTTCTTTCCTTCTGGATTTTTTTTTAAGTTGAAGTACTGCTTATTTGTTGTTATAATAATAACAGCGATGTATAACGCAAGTAACTTTCCCTCCTCTGTCTTTCTATGTACTTGGGTGATCACTAAAAACAGTTTCATTAGCCTTCATATTTGTGTGTTCACATAAGTGTGTAAGCATGTAGCACTTTCTATGATCATACAAAACATGGATCCTAAGTACACTGTTTTTTGTTTTGTTCCTTTTTTTTTAAGTCCTGAGATGTTTTATGAGTATGTGGTGTTTGCTGCTCGTGCTCACATTTTACCTGTCCAAGATTGATACAAGAGGAGAAAGCTCTCATGAGACTTCATAGAAAGGTCCCTGCCTGGTTACTATGTTGTCTTTTGTAGTTTTAACATAATTTTGGCTATTCAGTCATATAATTTATTGTACAAGAGATCTCTCGAGGGAGAAATTTCTAAGGTATGTTACTTGGCTATTATTACTATTATTATTTCTGAAGAGCCTTTCTGTGTACTTCATCCCTGATTTTTCTTCTTGATTTCCTCCTATCTTTATGCCTACATATTTCACATTTTCTTTCGTCAGCCTCCTTCTACTTCATTTCATAGGCAGATTTAACATTTTTATTGATTAATTTTTTTTGCTTGTCTTTTTGAGGGAGGGTCTCACTCTAGCCCAGGCTGACCTAGAATTCGCTGTGCAGTTTCAGGGTGGCCTCAAACTCATGGTGATCCTCCTACCTCTGCCCCCAAAATGCTGGGATTCCAGGTGTGCATCACTGTGCTGGGTTTAGATTTACTCAAGATCCTCCTGCCTCCGCCTCTTCAGCAATATCCTACCAGCGTGTGCCACCACAACCGGCTAGATTTACTATGCCATAGATTCACTTGAGTCCCTCCCTAGAAGGGAGAACTTTAGGGTCTTTTACTACAACTTACATTTTGATTTTGCCCTCGACTATATGTCTGTGTTTTTATTAATGAGAAGTGAATTTGCAGAAACAGAATTTGTAGACAAAGAATATTTCTTTTTCACTCTTAATATATTTGACCAGCTTAAATTTCAAAAAAAAGTCATAACAGTTTGGCTTTAAAATAAATGTCTTTAATACCGGTTATTATCTTGAACCTAATGTGATTGTCCCTTTAATCAGAGGCCATATGAACCCTCAGTAACAACACACTTGAGACATGAGAGCCCGGCTGAAGAATGAGCTATCCATGGTCCCCTACCACAAAGACTGATGCAGATGGCCCACAGAGGAGGATATCCAGCTGACTGGGGATGGGGAGGGGGGGCAATGGGGAATTGGGGATAACAACTCATGGTTGGCCCACTAAACAATGTAACTCATTATGAACAATAAAGAAAAAATAAAATTAAATTAAAAAAATTAAATTAAATTAAATAAAAAAATAAGAGGCCATATGGCTAACCGTTCTTTGTGGGGCACTGTCTCTTCAGTCCACCAGCACCCTAGAGAAGTGGCTCATTCCTTTCCCAAAGGCCCAGCTTTCTTTTATGTATGTTGGCTGCTGTTGAGAAGCTGAGACCTGTGACAGGTATGACCAGCAAGGCTGCACAATGCCAGCTGCTCATCCAGGCAGGAGCCTGCGCAGTTAGCCAGGATAGTTACTGTGTTTTTGGCAGTCAGGCAGCAGTTAAAGCAAAGAAGGATCTTTTTTTTCCCAAGAAGGAAAAGCCATTTAATAAGTTTGGGTCAGTTTGCTCATAACAACCCTACGTCTGAGGACCCAAACCCCAGGAGCTTGGCAAGCAGCAGTGATTGACGGGCCTCCTGCCAACCCACCGAGTCTGAGGCGGACCAGCTCTGGGCTTTGGCTCCATTCGTTTAAGAGCATTCCTAGTTAACAGGAAAGTTAAGACAGGAATATTTTCCCCCATTAATCCACAGAGCTACCATCCAAGTCACTGCATGTCGGAGGAGCAGCCATCTGTTTGCATCAGGGCCGTGTGTTTGGGGGATGCAGCTGGGAACAGTGGTTCACCAAAAATTAAAATTAAAATTAAGAGGATTGGGTGGTGCTGTCCTTTTTTGTACATGAATTGACGTTTGTATGTGACTGACTAGTGGGAAAGTCTGGTTTTTATAGTGTGTCAGAAAGGCATCATGTACCTGCCTCATGAATAAATAAAATAAAAACTAAGTACGTTGGTATAAATATTTTAAAACGCAGTACATTTTTATATTTTTCCTCTTTTACCTATGGAAATCTTGCCAACATGAAATCAAATTCGAATGCTTACAGTGGAAGAAAAAAGAGCTCATGGAGTTTGAAATTAGAAAAAGGATTTTTTTTCATGATTGCTTTGTTTATTTTTCCCCTGCTACCAAATAGTTCCAAACAAATTAATAGGTCTGATCCACTAATGATGAATGATTTGAAATCAGATTGACACTGAACTGGAAATGCTGAGAATGGCTTTGTTTATACTTTTCAACAAGGAGCGGCACCTGCAAATGATAAAAATTAGTGTAAACTCATCAAAACCAAAAAAAAAAACGTCATGGCTGTGCCAACTGGTGGATCAGAACAGCCGCTGCCAGCATCCAGCAGGTCAGAGTCACTGATGAAACGACAGTGAAGGTTTCACATGGTTGCTAGGGAAAGTGTCATTTTTTGGCAATCAATGCAGAGAGTCTATATTTCTTTTTTTTTGGGGGGGGGGGGTTCGAGGTGGGGTCTCGCTCTAGCCCAGGCTGACCTGGAATTCACTATGTAGTCTCAGGGTGGCCTTGAACTCATGGTGATCCTCCTACCTCTGCCTCCCGAGTGCTGGGATTAAAGGCGTGCGCAACCACGCCCGGCGAGAGTCTATATTTCTTAGGGATGTTTTTTACATTAGTGTATCTCTTTAAATGTGAGTGTCTTGATCATGCAAAATTTACCCCAGGTCTTTAGAATAATTTCTCAAAAATTTATAAACATAGACTGCTGTTTGTAGGGTCTAAATTTGTCAAATTGCTGGATTCACTGGCACTGGACGAATCGGTTTGTGGCTACAGCTTTGAGGTCAGGCTGCAGCGGAATTCTTCAACAAAGGGAGTGAAGCTTCCTGAGTTACGTTAACTACATTTATAGACAATGTAGCACCACTAGCTAGAAATCCAACACACAAACATGATCACTGCTCTGTGTGCAGGCTTTCTAAGGGCTATTCGACCTGCTTAATAAGCTCACTTCTCTCCAGTTTTTCCCCCAGTATCATCAGTGACATTTGGGGACAGGTCATTATTGACAGGGCTGTGTATTCGGCTATGTAGGATATTTAGCACAATCTTTAGCACTTGGTGCCAATGGACATCCTTCTTTTTTAAAAAAAAATATTTTACTTATTCATTTTCAAGCAGAGATACAGAGAGAGAGAGAGAGAGAGAGAGAGAGAGAGAGAACACACACCAGGGTCACCACCTTGTGGGTCTGTCTTATGTGGGTCCTGGGGAATTGAACCCAGGGCCTTAGGCACTGGAGGCAAGTGCCTTAACCGCTGAGCCATCTCTCCAGCCAATGGACATCCTTCTTTAAGTAGTGACCATCGAGAAAATCTCCAGACACAGCCAAATGTCTCCTCACTGAGAAGAACGGCTTGAAATGGTCAGTTATATAAGTAAGCCATGAAGATGTTTTAAAAGTTCAGAGCACTAGAAGAGGCATAAACTGGTCCCCTGTTTTCTCCCTAGAGAGAACTATCTAGAGATGATGGTAAGGAACATCTCCTGTAGGTCCCAGAAAGTTGTCGTGTGAATATGAGTAGATACATAGATCTGTTTTGCAGTCATAACCATTCAACATACACTTTCTTATGGGGGTGTTTTGGTTTTTTTTCATTTGTTGAGACAGGGTTTTTAATCCAGGCTGACCCAAACTCATGATCCTCCTGCCTCAGCCACTCAAGTGCTATCACACTTGTCTGATATTTTGATTTTTTTTCATTTTAATAATGTATCTGTGAGCTTTCTTTCTTACAGTGCATATGGATTTACATCACTCTTTGAAATATCTATATTGTGTTTAATTAAATGGATGGATCATAATTCATTTAATCAGCTAACACTCTGCATGCAGGTTCTAGTTTTTTTTCAAATAATGCCAATAGCAAACACCTTTTTATTTTTGTGCTGAATACAACATGACTAATGCTAAATATTTGAATAATTAAGAGTATATCCTTATAAATGAAATTACTAAATTAAAGGACAATTCATTACCTATATTTGTAGACAACGTAGCATTACTAACTAGAAATCATAGCAGCTGGTCCTTAGGTTATAATACTTTCATCTTTGTCCCTGTAATAAGTAAAAAATGATAACCCCTTTGTGTGGGGTATATGTAAATGTGCCTATGTGTGTTTAATAAGAAATTAGATTTCTGAGGGCTAGGGATATAACTCATTGGTAGAGGATTGGCTTAGTATGTCCAAGGCTCTGTTTTAAATCCCAAAAAAATCTTAATTTTTTAAAAAAAAGAGAGGAACTGGAGATGTGGTTCAGACATTAAAGGCACTTTTATGCAAGCCTACTTTCCCAAGTTCAATTCTGAGGCACACACATAAAGCCTTACACAAATTGGCACATGCATCTATGAGCCCAGTGTACCTACAGCAATGGGGGTAGAGCCAGTAGGACCCAGAAGACCATGTCATGGCCCGGGTCGACTGTCACACATCAGCAGAAAAGACAAGAAAGATCCTGGCAAAGAGGAAAAACACCCCAAGGTTGTCCTCCGACTTCCTCAAGCATGCAATGGTACACACACACACACACAGACACACACACACAGACACACACACACACACACACACACACACACACACACACTTAAAAAGAAAGAAAATAAAGGAAGTGAGGAGAGATCTGATTCTGTTTGACTTATAAATTGTGAATTTGATCTTACTCAAATAGTTTTTTTTTCATGTTTGTTTGACGTGTATTCTTGGGCATGATGCATGTTTTAGATTTTTACCCATCTGAGCATTCTGAGATTTTTTTCCATTGCTGGGATTCCAGCATGTGACTACACCCAGATTTCCCATGGGTGCTGGGATTCCTCGAGCTTTCGTAGTGAGCACTTCACCTTCAGATCCATCTTCCCAGCACCTCACTTATTTCTGGGAAAAGGCTTTATGTCCTAATCTGTAGGTTCTATTTGCTACTGGCATGCTTAACTTGATCTAATCTTGTATTAAGCAGCATCCATTCTGTGTCGGACATAGTTTTAATTAAGGCTGACTCATAATTTTCATCTTTTTATTGAAAAAAATCTTCCCTGCCTTCTTTTCTGTTGTCATTACTTTTGCCTGTTTTTAGTTGATGGGAAGAGATATGATACTAGAAGTGTGACTGGTATCCCAACACAGAGAAGACAAATAACTAGATTAAATCACAAAGTGAGCAAAAGGCTCACTAGATATCAGTCAGTGCAGGTGTGTTGGAAAGCAGAACTCATCTACATATACATGCATGTATCACACACGTAGAAAACAGTCTCAACAAATTAAGTAAGAATGCTTGAAGCATATGAGGCTCATTTCTCACTGGCCTCAAAGTTTGATTCTATCTCTCATTGCCAAGATTTTGAGTGGGAAAAGGCCTTGGGAATGGTAACTGCTTGAATAAGATGGCTGTTCCAAGGAAGCACTTTAACACCCTTCAGGAGTTCCTCACCAGACCTTCTGGAGGCTTCCTATGAAAGTAGACAAGCCTCTCTTGGGCAGAGAGTCCTTGTGGTCTTTGCAAGTAAGGGACAAGATGAAGAGAGCCGTGTTGAAAATTGAGACACCACTGGGATTTAGTCTGTGTTTTCACCAAGGTTCATGACAGGTATGGTTGTGCAGAGCAGCTGGATCAAGTGTGTGAGTGGGTGGGGTGTCTGCCATGGGCAGTTTCTCCTCGGTGGTCATGCTGAAGCGTCCTGTGTAATTCCATGCCACCAACACAGGCTGCAGTGGGTTTGGGCCGATCCAAATCTACCCAACATCATTAGAATTCGCTTCAGTATATAAACTTAGCTGAATTCTAAACAGCAGTATTTTGAGTTTTTATTTTGTTTTTATTAGTGTATGTTGTACAAAATGGTGGTTTTTATTATGACCTTTTCATATAAATATATCATGTATTTTGACTATATCTCCCCCATCTTACCCTCTCTTGTTCCCTATTCTTTAGTTCCTTCCTCTTTCCAAAGAAGTTCCCACCTACTTTTCTATGTATGTGTATATTCATATATATATATATGAATTATTTATCTCTCACTAACAGGATTATCTCCAGTTCCACCCAATTTCCTGCAAATAACATTTGAAATCTCCTTTATAGCAAAATAAAACTACAATGTGCATATGTATCATGTTTTCTTTATTCGTTCATCTGTTGATGGACAGCTAAGCTGATTTCATTTCTTGAGTCTTATGAATAGTACAGCAATAAACATGTATGTACAAATATCTCTGTAGTGTCCTGACTTGGTTCCTTTGGGTATCTATCCAAGAAGAGGTATGGCTGGATCATAAGGTCTTTCTATTTGTAGTTTTTTGAGGACTCTCCATAGTGGCTGCACTAATTTACACTCTGACCTATCTGTCCTCTCTTGGTGTTTAAGGGTTCTTTCCTCTCACTAGCATTGGTTGTCAGTTGCTTTCCTGATTCTAGCCATTCCTGCTAGAGTAAGAGGGAATCTCAGGTGTAGTTTAATTTGCATTTCTCTGATGACTATGATTTATTGGCTACTTGTTCTTCATTTTTTAAAATATTTTATTTATTTATTTTTAAGCAGAGAAATACAGAGAGAGAGAGAGAAAGAGAGAGAGAGAGAACCAGGGCCACCACCTTGTGGGCCTGGCATATATGGGTACTGGGGAATTGAACCCGGGGCCTTAGGCACTGGAGGCAAGTGCCTTAACCACTGAGCCATCTCTCCAGTCCTTGTTCTTCATTTTTTGAGAACTAACTATCTCTCTCTCTTTCTCTCTCTCTCTCTCTCTCTCTCTCTCTCTCTCTCTCTCTCTCTCTCTCTCTCTCTTTGGTTTTTCAAGGTAGGGTTTCACGCCAGCCTAAGCTGAGCTGGAATTCACTATGTAGTCTCAGGCTAACCGTGAACTCCTGTTAAATTCGTTTTTCCATTTATTAATTGGAATATTTGCTCTTTTAGTGTTTAATTTTTAAGCTTCTTAGATATTTTAAATATTAATCCATTCAACATATGGCTCTTTGCTCTATAGGTTTTTCTGAATAATAAGCTAGTATTTTACTTACTTTTACAACCCATTATGTTTCTCCAAAGGATGAACAGAATATACTTGTCTCATGTGTTTCAAACTTTGCTGAGGTGGTAAACATCCAATTAAAAAGGCCAATACTTTATGAACTAAAAATACACATGACCAACAGAGGATTTGTGTTATTTATTATTTATGATTTTTATCTACTTGGAAGTCTTATAAGACAAATCATATTTATCAAATCAACATTATAAGGAAAAAAGCACAAAGTTGAAACCATTCTAGTCAATCAGAAAGTGTTGACACAGAGCATATTAGGCATAAATTCATTTTTCTGTAAACGTGTCCGTACGTAACCTCAACATTGATGCGTCTTGAATATAAATTCTCTTGAAAGTATTGATATTTGTGATAGTGGGAATTTATATTCCTTGAAAGAACAATTGTCCTGGGCCTGGGGCTCATGACCCCTCAGCAGCTGTGTCCGGCTGGTAGTCCACATTCCCTGCTACTTCTTCAGGGAATGGAAACCGTTTAGGTCAATATTGATATAAAACTTCATGAACTTTCTTCTCTTTCAGCTTTGGTTTGCCTTTGTTAATGGATTTTCTGGGCAGATTTTATTTGAGCGTTGGTGCATCGGCCTGTACAATGTGGTAAGCATCCCCTTTCGATCTGATAGCATGCAGGACTTCAGGGACATTCCTTCACTGTTTATGTCTGGGAAGTGTATCTAAGCCAATCATCTGTGTACTTAGCAGGCAGCGCAAATATATCTTTAAAGCCTTTGTTGCTGCGACACATCCTGCAGAAGCCCAAACTCTCCACACATGGTTTCAATCATAGCAGATCATTCTTGAATAACCCCATGAAATTATTAACCCATATATCTTGATAATAAACCCTTATTACCCCCTTACTCAATGCCTTGCAACATTTTCATGTTCTAGTGCAACTAAAAAATTTTGTACTGTATCTAACCTTACTCCATAATTTTACTTGTCAATTCTTTTTTTTTTCTTCTTTTTTATTGTCCATAATGAGTTACATTGTTTAGTGCTTACTTGTCAATTCTAAAACATAGATATGAGTACATACTTGGGCCAGTTTCTGTCCTTGCTGGAGAATACATTCTCAATAATGAATTCTGATTTCCAACTTCCGAGGAGAATAATAACCGGTTTATTCAGTCATTTTTAAATGATTTTTGGTTGGTTTTTATTACTTGCCTGAAGAATTAAAAATTTTAAGAAATGTACACTGGTGGCATAATGGTGAGCATAGATGTCTTCCCAATGCCTAAAACAGTGTAAGGTACAAGCTACAATGACTCAATACACTACCTACATCTCCTGGTACTTGTTTCAGTGGAAGAAGGAATCTTGGACCTGTAACTGAGTGCTATAGCCACCCCAGAATGGCCCATCTTTGCTCTCTCCTGCTTGCCTTGGAGTCCACCCTTGGCTTCCTGCATGCAGTGGACTTGGCCTTTGGAAGCAGCTGTCCCAGGGAGGTGTGGAGAGCCTTAGAGAATGTGGGTAAAAGAGCTCAAGGTGCTTGGTACCTTGGCACTGGATATTCCCATCACTCAGCCCTCTCCTCCGGGTAGCTGCCATGCTGGGCATAAAAATCTGGGCAAAACAGCATACCCAGTCTTATATAGTTTACAGGTTGAGAGGCGTGGACTCAGATACTGGTAAAGCTGGTTTGGATCTTGACTTGCAATTGTGGTGGTCAGTTAGTGGCCATATTATCCCCTTCAAAGTGCACTGCATGTTTGTACTAGTGCCTTAAGTGATAAAGGTGACCAGAGGAGAAAGCAGAGCTCCTTTCTAAAAATTCCTCTAACCACCTACCCCACAGACAGGGCTCTGTGAACTGAGGGTTTGAAAACGCACAGACCCATGCCACAGGTACGGTTTACAAACAGGAGGTCAAGCCCTTGGAGGTTTGTTCTACAACTAAGGACAGGCCTGGAATGCATGCCACCTGATAATGGGCACGTGGGGTGATCCCATTTTCGTACTCAGTTGGCTTTCTCAGCTCCGTGAAGCCTTGGGCAATTCAAATTAGCCCAACCAATTTTACGGAATGCCTGCTCTACACAATGTGAGATAGGCCCATGAGCACCTGGATGGAAACAAGGCCATGGACCCCCACAGGGAAGAGCCAAGGTTTGCTTTTTCAAAATGTAGATTCTTGAGCCCCACAATGACTTCACAGAGTATCTCGGCCATGATGTCGTTGGAACAAATGTTTCTAAAAAGCATACACAAACGAACTTGCATACATGCATTCACACACTACACACATGCAAAATTTTCCACAGGTATGATCATAGTATTTATATGAAAGAAACGAAGTCTTCTTAAAAGATAAACACCAGTTGTATCTGGTAGCCATGTCTGTAATGCCAGCTACCCCAGAGGCTAAGGCAGGAGGATTATAAGTCGAAGGCTGATCTGAGCTACAGTGATTTCAAGTCCAATTTAAACAACTTTGTGATGAGACCTTGTCTCAAAATTTTAAAAGAAATGTGGTGGTTTGAATTAGGTATCCCCCATAAACTTATATGTTCTGAATGCTACCTCCCCAGTTGGTGGCAATTTGGGAATTAGAGCCTTTCTGGAGGAGGTATGTTTGGAGGGGGGCAGTCTTATGGGTATTCTAGCAGCTCCCTCTTGCCAGTGTTTGGCTCACTCTCCTGTTGCTGTTTTCTACCTGCTGTGGCAAGGAGGTGATGTCCAGCCTCTGCTCATGCCATCTTTTCCTTTCCATCATGAGCTTCCTCTCGAGATTGTAAGCCAAAAATAAGCCCTTTCCTCCAATGAGCTGCTTTTGATTGTTGCTTTTTGCCAGCAATGAGAAAGTAATTGCAACATAAAATTTGTACCAAGAAATGGGGTCATTACTGTTAAAACCTGACTATGTGGCTTTTAGCCTTTTAGAACTGATTGCAGGAGGAATGTGGAAGGATTGGAAAGTCCTAAGAGATGCCTGATAGTGCTAAAGGCAGAGTTTGGTGTACCATTCTGGTCAGAGTTAATGACTCTGTGAGATTTGACATATGAGGGGGAAAGAGCTTTGTCCCGCCTGGGCTAGAGGTATTTTGTGTGGGAGGATTTCTTCATTTTCCCCATGTCCTTAGAACTTGTACAGGGTTGCATTACATAGAAATGGACTGGTGTGAGCAGATGGATAGGGCACTGAAAGTAATGAAAGTTTCAGCTAGAGACAGTATCCATTCGGCTACAAGTGCTTGAGAGAGTACTTTGAGATTGGGCTAGCTGTTCTGTGTTGGGACAGCAGGAAGAATACAGACTCTTGAAAATAGAGGGCCTGAATGCTGAAGGAGTGTCATGCTCTTCAAGTCGGCTTTGTGCCAACTGGATTAACAATTTGGTAGCTACCTGGTCCTATAGAGTATAACAAATGCAGGAAAGAAAGGGTCATTGGATTTGCAAATTTTTTAGTTGTTTTTTTTTTAATGGCCACTGGGTGATGTGTAGTGGGCTTGGTATAGTCCCTTCATGGAGGCCCAATGAACAAACTGTGGGCTGCAGTAGAGACCCTAGGACTTCTTGAAATGTCAGTACTGTGAGATGGCCACTAAGGAGAGCTTCTGCCTTAGGATGGATTATTCCTCAGACTGTGAACAGCCCAAATGGAGGGGTGGAATGAGAATTCCAGAGACTTCATCACTGATTAGAGATGCCAGACTTGGAGCTATAGAATTTGTAGAACTTGTATTGGTTCAATCTTTTCTTGTCATGCCATTGTTTGCAGTGTGAATGTTTATTCTGTGCCTTTATGTTATTTTGGTTTTGCAGGCTAACAGTAAAGAGACCTTGAACTAGGGACAAACGAACAGTGTTGGAATTGATAAAAACTAAGGGGACTTTTAATGTTAGACTGAATATTTTATATCTTAAATCAAGGATGGTTATCAGTTTGTGGAGGCCAGGGTGGAATATGGTGGTTTAAATTAGATGTCCCCCATAAACTCATGTGTTCTGAATACTAGATCCCCAGCTGGTGGCAATTTGGGAATTGGAGCCTTGTTGAAAGAGGCGTGTTGTTGGGCAACCTTATGAAAATAATTGCTAGCTTCCCCTTCCCTGTGTTCAACTCGCTCTCCTCATGATGTTTACCACCTGCTGTGGCAAGAAGATTATATCCAGCCTCTACTCTTGCCATCTTTTCTCTGCCTCCATGCAACTTCTTCTCAAGACTATAAGCCAAAAAATAAACCCTTTTCTCCCATGACCTACTTTTGATCTGGTGCTTTGTGACAGCAATGAGTCAGTAACTACAACAGAAACCAAATGTAAAAACAGAGATGGGGATGTAGCTCGGTGATATAATACTTGCCTAGCATGCACCCAGCTCTAGATTCTATACCAGTAAACACACACAGTAAAGATAAAGAACAAAAATTGGATAGAAAGGTACACTACTTTTTATATAAGAAGACAGTAGCATTAGGAATCATTTTAACATGTAAATTTATATGCTTATAGGAGATTTCAAAAATGGAGAAACTGTGTAACATCATAGAAAGTATAGATGGCATGAATAAGTCTTTATGAGTGTGTATACAAAGCAGTTCAGAAAAAAAGCGTAGGGTAGTCTTATCTTGACTAAATATCGATTACCCTCTAATGTTCGGTAAATACATCAGTATGTCAGTGACATAGAATTAGACAACTCAGAAATTCTAGAATTAGATCCCATCTCTAGATTCTAGAACTATAATGCCTCCAAAACTAATAAACCTTAATGATGATGTATCAACTTGGGGGAAGAGTGTAAGCTATTTGTATTTTCATATAGAGTTTATTATCTGGAAAAATTAATTCCTTGATTATAGCATATAGCAAATAAATTCTCAATATTAAGTGTTTAAACAGGAAAAAAATAAACCTTAAGAATCCCCCAAGACACCCTTGAAAACTACATTTAAGCCCTGCCACAGGAAAACTTCATCACCACAATTGCACACTCCAAAGTTATTGGCCATTTAAACGTCAAAGCTTTTATGTTGTAAAGCAAACCATTTCAAAATCCTGATAAGCAAAGATCTAGTTTTAAACATGAAGACAGAGTTGATATCTATTGTACTCAAATAATTCTAAGAAAAGGGGACAGCCCCGAGTAGAGCATGGAAAGGTACCTCACTAGATGCTCCAGATGGTCAGCACATGCAAACTCACTGGTAGATAGGAAAATGTAAAAATTTTAAAGTAAGAGTTCATATCTTTAGTTTTTAACACAGAAAAACATTTAACCATTGCTTTTAGGGAAGCAGAAAAAAAGGTCACTGTTGTCCTTTGCACAGGAAGACAAAAGATTTGATCCCTTTAATCAAAACAACCTGGTAGCATCTTATAAAATTAAAAATAAATGTTCCTTTTTATTCAGAAGTCCTCCTTCCCATAGAAAAAACTATGATAAAGACATATTATAAAAGTTTATTAATAACAACTCATTGTTGGCCCACTAAACAATGTTACTCATTATGGACAATAAAAAAAATGGGGAAAAAAAGAAAACAAAAGTTCATTAAATATGGTTTATGATAACAAAAAATGAATGCCTTTCCATGGGTGAAAACCAAAAACTATGGTACATCCATGCTATGAATTATTATGTGAGTATTAAAAAGATTGCATTAGTGTCAAATTGGAGGCACTTGGAGGGCTTTCCAATGATGTATTGTTTAGCAAAAAAAAAAAAAAAACTACAATGAAGACAGATATGTATAATGTCTTCTTTCTGTAAAACAAATCCTGGTCCCCAGACAGTTAATGGATATGAGAACATGCTCTAATCAGAGTGAAAAGTATGGTAGGGCAAGCTAGGCTGTTATCCAGCAATGATGGGTGGAGAGGACTTGAAGTGGATAGAGGGAGAGTCAGGGAAAAGAAAAATCCCAGCAGTGTTCGTGTTAGCACACGTATAGGTTGATGCAAAACAATAAAAGCATGTACTGAAAGCCTGCAGAGAGCTGGTGAGATGGTTTGTAGCCACGTCTGCCAGCCGTAAAACAGCTTTTGTTACTACAGAGAAGCTGCTGAAATCCCAGGGCTGCTTTCCATCAGCCCTCAGCTGCAGGCAGAGCATAAGCGTTTCATTGGCCTTATTCAGCATACCTCTGCTTCTTTCATCCTGGCAGACTTGGGGAAGGCTCATTTCTCTAGCCAGATTCTCAGGCTCAAATAACTGGTATGAGTTCAGGATTCTATCAGAGAAGCATTGGATTCCATGGCTTGAACATTGCTGGGTTTGTAGGGATTGGA
>PVHP010015839.1:0-37077 GCA_004024765.1 Zapus hudsonius | reverse complement strand
GAAGAAGAAGAAGAAGAAGAAGAAGAAGAAGAAGAAGAAGAAGAAGAAGAAGAAGAAGAAGAAGAAGAAGAAAAATACAAGAGAAGAAAAGAAATCCAGGAAAAGTCATGATCATACTTGATCAGATCAAAGTCCAGTGGCTCATCAGAGGAGGGGGAGGAGTGCTGTGGTATGTTGCACTCTGGACCTGGGGTGGCCCTTGTCTTCATGACCTCACAGTGGCTGCCATTGTTTCCATGATATTAGACCCATCTGTTAGGATCAGACCAGCCCCCAAGATGGAGTCACAACAGACAACAAAATGTTGACAGAAGCATGGGGGTGGGAAAATAAACTGAACTAACCACGTTTCTCAAAGAAACCTCCTGACCCTCACTGAACAATACCCTTAAGCCACATCCTGCCCACAGGATCGCCAGGCCCATCTAACCCTTATCCAAATGACATCCCTCAAACACCTGACCACAACCTCCAGTCAATGGCTCAACAAAAGACTAAGAAATCCCCCTACTGAACTTCACAGACAGGTTTCTTGTCCCCTGGCCCCTCCCCATTGAAAGGGACCTATAAAACCTAATTCTTACACACCGACCGACCATGGCTATACTCCACTCTTGAGAGACATCCTGGCAGCTGATCCCTTTTCCTGAATAAATTTCTACTTTGCCTCTGATTGGTCTTGTGTGGTCTTGGTTGTTACCCAAACCTTACACGATTAAAATGACATCATGGGTGACAAAGGCCCAGCACTTTGGAGGCAGAGATAGAGGATCACTGTGAGTTTGAGGCAGGGGGATCGCCATCAGTTTGAGGCAACCTAAGACCACATAGTGAATTACAGGTCAGTCTGGGCTGGAGCAAGATTCTACCTCAAAAAACTAAAAATAATTAAATTAAATTAAAAAAAGAAGAAAGTCATCAAAATAATGGAGGTACTGGTTGGAAGAAGGAAGGAAGGGGTTCAGTGGAAGGGGTGTGGAAGAGCAGGGAAAGAGATACATGAAAGATGATTATGGTCAGAATATATTTTGTATATATATACATATATATATTTTGTATATATATACATATATGTATATATATTTGGCCATAAAAAGCTTAAAATATTAGCAAAACATCATTAATTCTCAAAAATTAAATAAACATTTTCATATCATTTTTAAAGTTTTCTGGCACATACTGGAAGACTTTTTTTCCATGTGTTGATTACTTTGTAATGTATCCCACTTAAGTTTTCACAACTTTGAGCCAAGTATTGCACAAGAAAAACATATAGCTCCACTAATTTTTCCAAGGACTGGAATGAATAAGTAGATGGGTTTGTTTCTTGTGAGTCATAAAGAAGCATGAAGAGGGCTGGAGAGATGGCTCAGAGGTTAAGGCACTTGCCTCTAATGCCTAAGGCCCTGGGTTCAATTTCCCAGGACCCACATATGCCAGACCCACAAGGTGGTGGCCCTGGTGCTCTCCCTCCCTCCCTCCCTCCCTCTCTCTCTCTCTCTGTCTCTCTCTCTCTGTTTGAAAATGAGTAAATGAAAATATTTTTTTAAAAAAGCATGAAGAGCAGAAGCTGTTCTAGGTCCCCCTAAACAGAGGGCAGTTTGATAAGTAGAATCATGTTACAGAACTGTTGGGTGATAGGAGCCCAGCAAGAGCCTGGACCCTCCCAGACTGTCCCTCCATCAGTCCCTATGCAGCCATTGTCATGCTTGATTATTGTCACAACCCCTTAGTGTCCCTGCTGTTAAGGCCAGATGACGTCCATTGTCTCCATGCCTGACCCTATTTGCCCAAGCATTTTCTCATTCAAAACAAAAACAAAAAAAACTAAGAAAAACCCCTGCTGCAGAATCAAGATTATATGTGGTGGTTTGAATGGGAAATGTTCCCATAGCCTCATGTGTTTGTGATTAAGCCTCATACTTGGTCACCAGCAGGTGACCATTTGGGAGATGGAGCCTTGCTGGAGGAGGTGTGTTGCTGGGGACAGGCTTTGAGGTGTGATAGTCCAAGCTAATTTACATGTGTGTGGGGCACACAGGGGTCTCTTGCCATTACAAACAAATGTGTCTTTGTATCTGATTTAAATGGGTACTGGGGAATTGAACCTGGGCTAGCAGGCTGTAAAAGCAAGGGCCTTTTATAAAGGGGTTTTGGGGGGTTCAAGAAAGGTTTCTAAACTCCAAACCCAGATCATGTCTGATTTCGCAAAGAATTCAGATAAAACAAGACTGAGAAAGAGAATTTATGAACCATTACATTTTTATTCAGGAATATATGAGGGAGAGGGAGGAACCGAGGAAGGGAAAATGGATACACCCATGTGGTCTGAGAGAAGTGAGCATGGCCTGAAGCATGCAAAAGCACTTAGAGAGGAAAGAGAAGTGCAGAGAGCTCATGCCATCGGGAAGGCAGGATGGGGTAGAGAGCCCATAGGGGAAGAGGGAAGGCTTACCAAGACAGGAATCTGGAAGCTCAAGGTAGATGAACAGCCAACAAAGAGGCCTTGCCCATAAGGTAAAGATCTATGTATAATCTTATTGTGGTGGGTTTTACCCTCAGATGCCAGAGGGTCTGAGATAGGGCTGATTGGTCCTGGCTCAGGGGTCTGGATCAGGAAGAGATCAACACACCTGAGCAGGAGGTGAGAGCTGATGGGATGAGATTGGGCAGACACTGAATTCCAGCCGACAGCAGGGCTGAGTTATAGGCTACAAACAGAAATCAATTTAAAATTTCTCATAGGAGCCTTTTTCTGTCTACCTAAGAATTATCTAACCAGTTCCCTCTCACTTTGACCACTGAGCAATCTCCCCAGCCCCAGGAGACCCCTCTTGACAGGTATCCCAAGGCCTGTGATAAGTTAGAGCTCTGAAACCTCCTTGGTCCTCCTGGATGGCAAGCCTGACGGTTTCATTCAAGTGGTCTCAGTCCTGTGTGAGTAAACCCTCATGTGTTCACCCTTCCTTGATGTCTGTTTAGTCTTTGGATAGATAGACAAGGGCCTGAAAAAAAAGAATCAACTATTTCAAAACCTTTCAGGGAGACTCCAGAATGTAGGCTTTAATCATCACACAGGATTGAGTTTTGAGAGCTCAGCTCGAGTTATTCTTTCAGGCTCTGTAGATACCATCCAGACCCCCTGTGTTTCCAGCTTTTTTGACATTGATGAAGCTTCGGAAACCCCAGTAAGCTAGTCTTTTTCCATCTAGGAAATTGGTTCTTTTTTTGAAGTGTGGAAAGAGAGATCATCTTTAAATATTTATTCAGGAAAATGAATGAAACTGGAAATTATTATGATACATGAAGTATCCCAGGCTCAGAAAGACAAAAACCGTTCTCCTACATGTCGATCCTACAACTTCATTTCTATCTACCAAATCCCCTTCTGCTTACTGGGCCAGGAAACCAGAAAGAGAATCATGAGAGAGGAAAAATAGATCTTAAGGAAGTGTTGGGGGTGGGGGAAAAGAAAGCAAAAAAAAATACATGGTTGGGGCTGGAGAGATGGCTCAGTGGTTAAGACACTTACTTGCAAAGCCTAATGACCTGGGTTCAATCCTCCAGTAACCACATAAGCCAGATGCACAAGGTGGTGCATGCATCTGGAGTTTGTTTGCAGTGGCTGGAGGCCCTGGGGTGCCCATTCTCTCATTCATTCTCTCTGTCTCTGTCTCTGTCTCTCTCCTCCCAAATAAATAAATATAACTATTTTAAAAAGATGGAACGGGAACCAGTAGGAGGTATACAAGATGGGGAGTGAAGGGAAGATCAGCAAAAACAAAGGATGTATGGAAGTGCTATAATGAAACCATTACTATGTACGCAGTTACTTTAAAAGCTAATAAAAATTGACAAAAAAACATGTAATAGCACCCTATGTGCCCACACGCCACCCTTTTATTTGCAAGGTGCTTACTGCGGTGGAGTCCTCAAGACATCTCGGAATGACACAGCCTTTCATCAGGCGTAGTCATGAGAAGTCAAATGTTGGATGTGCTTCGTAGAAATAAAGTTCTGATCCCCAGAGTTCTTCCATTAAAAATCCAATTTGAAATGCACATGTAGTATTTTCTTTCCTGACAGGGTTTCCATCAGTGACAGCTAAAACTACAGGTGATTTGTTTGTTCGTGTGCATATGAGAACGAGCTAGAAGGCATTTCATGAGACAGATAAAGCCAGGAGAAATTCCACTTCATAGAACAGTGCACTTGGGGAGTTTGTTTTCTCACATTGTCTATGTGTCAGAGGCTTCCAACATGCTCAGAGTAACTCAACCATCGGATTGCCATTTAGGAGCTAAAATGAATTTGTCAAGATATTTTCCTTTTCTTTTAGATTTTTTTTAAAGGCAGAGTTTCACTGTAGTCCGAGATGGTGTAGAACTCACTCTCCAGCCCAAGCTGACCTTGAACTCATGGTAATTCTCCTATGTCAACCTCCTGAATGCGGGGCTTATAGGTGTGGGCCAGCACATCTGAATAGTTATTTTCTTTTTTGTTGTTGTTTAATAATAAATATAATGAAGCATGTGAGGTGACCTGCCCAGGCCATAGCATTGTACAGAGCCAGTTCTAAAGAGGCTCCTTACATGGGTGCTGGGAATTGAATCTGAGCTGTCAGGCTTTACCAGCAAGCACTATTAACCACAGAGTCATCTCATCAGCCCATGACAAGATTTTTAAAGATGTGTTTACAATTTTTGGATTGCTTTATGGTGCCTTATACATGCATGTATGAAAACCTCCAAGACATTACAGCCCCAAGTGTCAATGTATTAGAAAATCTCAGAGCAGAAGAAAAAGATCATCTCATGAAATCTTACTTGTAAAACTGATAAGTTAAAGAAAATAATAAAGCAAGGTAGAAGTGTTTTTTTAAAAAAATAAAGAAGTTGTAAGTCACCTGATGAACTGTCCGGCCCCTTTATTATAGCTTGTGCCTAGAGAAGGGAAGGTTTACATAAAAGCAGAGTCCTCATAAACAAGGCTCGCTTGTTCCATCACTGTAAAAAGAGAGAGTAGTGGACCAGCCTGAAGAGACACATCAAGGGAGCTCTGGATCTCACGACTGCTTGTAATCTGATTTAGGAATTTAAATTGCCTCTGAGAAACGGGTTGTTCTCTGTCCATTTTTTTAGCATCCATTTGTAGCAATGCTCAGACAAGACGCCTCTCAAGTCACAGCCCTCTCATCGCCAGGTAACTCAGCACTTTTCTGAGAGGTGACATGTTCTAAATTTATCCTGCCACTCACTGGGGCTCCCTCCTCCTCCTATTTGGCTGAACTCCCACAAAACAGAGTATCTCACACATCCTCAGAGGAGAGCTCATGTACGCAAGCTCAGGTAGCCCAACACTTTATTGCAGTAGATGCTGAACAGATAAGTAATCGAGGAAAGCTGTCTGGAGGAAGGACCCTACACTGAGGACCAGCTCAGCAGCTGAAGGAGGGGAAGAAGAAATGCCACACAAAAGCAACAGCCTACTTCAAGGCTCCTCTGAGAAGCAGAGTGAATTTGAGAAATGAAAAATTTAAATTTAAAAGAAAAATCAGCAATGGTAAGAGCATATAAGGAGAGAGAAGAGAAAAAGTCAAGAGATAAGACACAGATTTAGGTCAAGTTCTGAGTGTTAGCTTATGAGGACAAGCAGATGCCAACATCAGGCTGTGCAGACAGTACGCCAGCTCTGATCAGAACAGAGTGGTGAAGAACAGAAGCTTCAAGCTCACACCAGTTTGGCTTAGAAAGCTAAGTCTACATAGCCCTGTGGACATTTATAATGGCATCAATTTGAGAGACCAGGTGCCCCATAAATTAGTCAGGGTTCTCTAGAGGAACAGAATCAACAGAATGAAGTGTAGTTGACAAAAAGGGGGGTTACTGGATTAGCTCATGGAAGTCCCACAATAGCAGTCTGCAAACCCAAGAATCAAGGAACCGGTCACTGCTCAGTCCACGTGGCTGGAGGCCTCAGAAGTCCAAACCAGCCCTGAAGGCCTAAAGGCTTCCTGAAGAGCTGCTGGTCGTCAGTCCAGACTGGAAGGCTGAGTGAGGAAGCTTCATTTCAATGCCCACAAAGAGTTGCACCAGCAGCCAGTCAGGCAAGGAGGCAGGCAGGGGAGTAGTGAGGAGGTTTTCTCCCCTTTTATAGAGCCTTAGGGTGGGGTCTAAGCAGCCCTATCCCAGACTTAATGGCTTCCTGAATCTCTGGAATTTCCTTCCTGCACTGGCCTCCCAGGAAGGGATGTTCATTGCTAGCTCCCCTGAGCTTCCTTACATCCTGTCCCCCTACTGAGAGGCTGCCTTCCTGTGAACATCCTCAGAGACCCACCAAGATTACTAAAAAGGTCCAGTTGACAACAAAACCTAACCATCACACCCCAACAGTCTCTTAATTTTTGTTCTCTTTTTTTTTTTCAGTGCTAAATGCCCACCTGATGTTCTTGGCACGCTGTGATGGTTTGTATTGATTGACAACTTGACAGGACTTAGAAGTGCCTAGAAAACAAGCTTCTATGTATACCTATAAGGGATTGTCTAGTTATGCCTCTGGGCATGCCTGTGAGGGATGATCTTGATTAGGTTAATTGAAGTGGAAAGAGCCATCTTAATTGTGGGCAGCACCATTCCACAGGCTGGAGTTGTGGACTATATAAAAAGGAGGGAGGTGGTCGAGCACCACCATTCATTGCTCTGCTTCCGTACTGTCCACTGAATATGACCAGCTGCTTTGTGCTCCGGATGGCAGGCTCTCCCCACCATGGTGGACTGTGACCTTGAACTTTAAACTGAAATAAACCCTTCCTCAAGTTGATTCTTGTCAGGTATTTGCTCACTGCAATGAGACAGTAACTAAGACACACACCCACACTCCCCTTCCCAAGCATCTCCAGTGGTTCCATGTTGCATGCACACACACAACCTTGGCCAACTTGGCAAGTGAGGTCTTTATCCACTTGTTGCCAGCCTCTCTGTAAGCCTCCTTTCAGGTCAGGAATACCATGCCCTCACTGAAAGGATCCTCCATCTCCTGTCTTCGTGGCTTTATCCCATTCCATCTTTGCCCAAATAAGCTCCAGTGCTCCCAACTCTATTTGGGCCACTTTTACCCAAACCCATCAAAACTGATGTGGTGATTCAGTCCCGTGAAGTCTGTATCATCCTCTCCCAACCTATATAAGCATCCAGCTAAGCTGCCCTATAGTGTTTACTCCAACCTGCCTTGCCTGTTTGTGTCCTGGTTTCCTGTCTGCTGGAAAATGTTTAACTCCTTAATATAAGAACCATGTTTTTTTTTAGACCAAGGCCTTTGTTGAATCTTCTAAAATCTTGGATAAAGGTAATAACTCGCCATGTTGGAATTTAAAGTCTGTGAGGCTTTGGGTCATAGGAACATTCAATAAAACTTTTCATGTTAGATTTTAAAAGTTTTCTTTCTTTTTTCCTTTAAAATCCTGATATCAAAAGAGTAGTTCCATGCCACACTGAGATGGAGCCAGTTTCTTTCATAATGGAGGGACCATCCTCACAGACCACTAGCTCATAGCTCAGAGAGCAGTGACAACATCCACCAGCTGCCAGCATTGGTGCCTGTGGTGGTTGGAATGACACATCCCTCATAGGCTACTGTATCTCAAATATTTGGACCCCAGATGGTGGCAATTTGGGAAGGTTGTGGAGCCTTTGGAAGATGGTGCCCAACAGTCAAGGGCCTTAAAAAAGACAATTGGTCTGTCCTAGTGACTGTCCTTACTATACACCAATCACACACAGGACAAAGTAGTAACTGTCCTCACTGTGCACCAATCATCACACAGGACAAAGTAGTAACTGTCCTCACTGTGCACCAATCATCACACAGGACAAAGTAGTAACTGTCCTCACTGTGCACCAATCATCACACAGGACAAAGATAGCATCCTGCTGAAGGGCCTCAGATAACCACCATCATGAAGGCTTTGGCCTTGGTAGGACTAGACTCCCACTGAACCATCCACATGGCCTCTCCCAAGCTTGTGAAAGCTGAGAGAAAGACAAGAAGTCAGAATTGGAACTTCTGCCTAGGGTGGTGACTCCTCCCATTTGGGGATTCTGGGAACATGGGACTTTCAATGCCCAATACAGTGCAGTGTTATAAAACCAAGGATGAGTTTGTCAACATTATTCGATCCAACACAAGTGTGCCACTCTGGGCTGGGTCCCCAGATACTAAGATATGCCCTTCAGAACTGGAAAGAGAAAGAACGAATATGTGATCAAACTAAACCCTGGGACCCCATTGTAACTGTTTGACTGAGTATGAAGTAAAAAAAAATGTCCAAATAAAAGAAATTCAAACACAATTCTACTTGCTATCTATGTCTCCCCCAAAGATTATTAAAAGGATCTAATTTATAACCCACATTCTACTTATTTTTTTCTCTTCTCCTTAAGCCTCTGTCCTGCCTTGCGCTCAGAGCTCTGAAATCATCCTCACACTCCCTCCCTCCTTCCCTCCCTGAGGAATCTCTACTTACCATGGATCTCCTTCCTCCTCTATCCTGACTTGGCAACCTGAATTCCTTAGTTAGCATGCTGCTGGGACCAAGCCTCATCCTGGGCCATCCTAGGAAAGCCAGAGAATTTAACAACTTCACAGCCCAGTTCTCCCTCTCTGTCCAGAGAGGAGCCCCTGGGAAATGGAGTTTTATTATTATTTTTTTCACTGTGCCTGCTTTTCTTGCCAGAATTCTCTACTTCATTTCACTTGCACAGGCAGACCATTTCAAGCTGCTCTGCTTAGAGCTCTGATGAGGATAATGTGTGCACGGGGAGATCTGCGGGCCCCAGAGGTGGGCACTTAGCACCAAACAAAGCTGATGGTTAGTTGCTGGAACCAAAGTTGGTCCTGTCCTCCAGGTGTGTGTGTGTGGGGGGGGGTCTTTCTACTGTAGACCCAGTGGAGCTCTAAGAATAGAGGAGGGGTCTGTGGACGGCTCCATCAATAGCACTGAAGACAAATAAACTTGACAAATCAAGTGACAAATAAAACCAAGTTCATGGCTCAATTTCCATGCATCCTCCAAGACAAGTAAGAAGTGTGGGGAGCTTGTTCAAGGGAAATCCGACACAGGTATTTGGTCACTCGAAAGGTAAACTTGATCACTAAGGAACAAACAATCTTGCCACCGGTCAGTGCTAATCACAGGTGGACCAGGAGGGAGATTGTCATCCACACTGAAGTTCACGTTTACACCTTCATGGCCTTTCGTCGTTGTCCTGTATGGACCACTGTCCATGGCAGACTTTATGGTATAAGGCTCATGTGGAGCCACACTGGCTGTGTCTGAACCCAGTGGCTAGCTAGGTAGGAGACTGAACAAGCTATTTCTGTTCCCTGCCTCAGTTTCACCTCCAGGTGATTAAATGAGGTCACTAGTGCAAATTGATTAGAGCAGTACCTGGGGCAGAGTAAGTGTTGATTGTTTGTGACCACAGAGCTATCTCTCCAGCCGCCAGCTTCAGGTTTTTGAGGTTGGTCCAAAACTTTCACTTGGTACCTTCATCACTAAGTCCTGAGAACTCTGAGGTTGGTCTCCTAAGAAGCTCTGAGTGCTACACATGACTTCAGGAGAAACCCAGCTATAGAGCCAAATAGCCACCACCTGGCTCCTTGTAGGTACGTCTTGGTCTCAGGCCAGATCCCATTACCTGATGAGTAACACGTGTCGCTAGTGGAGTGTCCAGTAGTGTCATTTCTGTCGAAACAGTCCCCCTTCCAGCCACTGTGCTAAATACCCTGGAGTGTCTCCCTGTCTTCAGTGCTGGGTGACCAAGAGAATCTTAGATCCTCAGAGCCTGTGCCCCATCTGGTCAGCCCCCTAGAGGGGAGGACATCCAGTCTGACTCTGAGAGGAGGGGCTCAATGAGATTCCCCAAACTAACACCACAGGGGGCCTGAGGACCACCCTAAGCAGGAGATATAACAACGAGCAGTTGGTTGTGATCATGGAAGAGAAAAGAATGTGAATGAAACCGGGAGCTGAGAGTAGAACGCTTCCTTTCAACTTACACAGCGGGTCATAACTCATCATAGCAACTCTACAAACTGTCTACAAACGTGAAACTCAGATGCAGGAAGAAGTCACCTGCCAAGTGCCACAGCTAGTGAGTGACAGAGCTGGGGGAAGAGAGGCGGGTCTCTTCCTCATAAACTGGTCAGTCCCTTCCCCCTGCCCCAAGACACCCGAAGCCATGAATCCCTTTCTCCATAGCTCTGCAGATCTAACTGCTAAGACCTAACCTGGTCTCTTTCTGATCCATCTTTTTTTTTTTTTCTAGTCTTGTTGAAACTGTCCGAAAATTCTCTAGAGGATATCTGACTAAAGCATGGACTGTCTAATGAAACAGCATTTCAGAGATAATTTACATAAATAAATGCATCTGCTCCAAGGTCAAAGCCTGTATTAATGCTCCTTGTTCCTCAGCTCTGCCAGCTCAGCAATCAGGCAGGATCCCTCTGCTCTGTCCCACACCTGCCTGTCTCCTTCAGTGATTTGTATTATTATCCAAATGTCCTCAGCAGGCCTTCTTTTTTTGTTTGTTTAGACAATCTTTTTTCTTAAGGTATATTTTATTTATTGATTGATTTTTTTTAATTAAAAAAATGGTTGTACTCTTCTATCCCCTCACCCCTGCCTCAGTTCTGCTGAGGGTCTTCTTCGGTGAGGTTAGTGGTATTCATTGTGGGGACTAAGTGGCCTCATAAAAAATATTTTTTAAAAAATTTTATTTTTATTTATTTGTAAGCAGGGAGATACGGAGAGAGAGAAAGAGAGAGAGAGACACAGAGAGAGAGAGAGAGAGAGAGAGAGAGAGAAAGAGAGAATATGGGCCTTCCAGGGCCTCTAGCCACTGCAAACAACTCCAGATGCATGTGCCACTTTGTGCATCTGGCTTACGTGGGGACTGGAGAATTGAACCCCAGGCTTTAGACAATGGAGACAAGTGCCTTAACTGTTGAGCCGTCTCTCCAGCCCTAAGAAAATATTTTTACTTACTTATTTATTTATTTATTTATTTATGAGCAGAGAGAAGGGGAGAAGAGTCTCTGGCCACTATAAACAAACTCCAAATGCATGCACCACTTTGTGCATTTGGCTTTATGTGGGTGATGGGAATCAAACCCAGGCTGTCAGGTGTTGCAGGCAAGTACCTTTAACTGCTGAACCACCTCCCCAGCCTTCAGAGGGCTTCTGCAGCTTGCTGTAAGCCCTGGGCTGACAGAGAGATGCCACCGGTCTCTTTTCACACTCTGCTTTCTCATTCGTAGCTTTTGCTTCCTCCGTGGAATCCTCCTCCCCTCTTTAAGCAGCTGCTCACTGAGAATCAGTCCCAGGCTTCCTGGGACTACTGAGACAGGATTCATCAGGAGGGCTGGGGAGACAGCTCAATGGTCAAAGGTGCTTGCTTGCAAAGCCTACTGACTAGGATGTGATTCCTCAGTACCCACAAACCGCCAGATAATGAAAGTGGTGCATGCATCTGGAGTTTGTTCGCAGCAATGGGTCCTGGTGAAGCACTGTAATGAACAAAACTAAGTCAGCACCAGGCTGGAGCAGTTTCAGCAGCCAGCAACAGACTGTTGAGCAAGGACTGTTGAAGATCCTAATGTCCCCTCAGAAGCTGATGGCCCACAGTCGGTATGGAATTCCATCCCTCACTGCCACCACCGGTGCGGTGTTCACATACCTCAGTCTCAAAACATCCCAACCTAGCACATAAGACCTTCCCAACCAGACACACTGCCATTCCTGTTATGTGTGGCTTCACCTCTCTCCCTGCCTCCCTGCCCAGGACCAGCAACACTTGCCCTGCTCCCCAAATGGAGTGTTCTAGAATTACACTCTGCAGGGCTCTTTCCTTGGTGTGGAATCCCATGGATGTGTTCCTTGAGCAACTCAGTTCTATTTTTCTATTCAAGTATCACTTCCTCTGAACAACCCCCGCTCCAGCCAGGATCAGGTGATCTCTTAGGAGCTTCCATAGCTCGTTTCCTTCTCTAGTCATGATCCATATTACAGTGAACTACTAAGTCTTGTGTGGAAGAGATGCATCTCAGCCTATACAGTCTGAATTCTGTGCACGCGCACACGTACACACAGTGACCTGTCTTGTGTCACTCAATAGCTGAACTTCATTCCATTTGATCGCCCAAATCTTGGTCTCAGGTCACTTTAAGTGACATTAGTTAAGGGCTTTTGTAGCCAATTCAATCCTGTCTCCATTCTCCGCACATTTCTTAGCTCGGATCTGGGCTCTGAGGCTTTCATACCATGAGGCGGCGTCACTGGGGAAGGGCAGATGAATAGGGCAGCCATTCCTCACGAGTCCTGCAGCAGGCCCTCTCCCTGGAGCCCTCTGTTATCAGTTTACAGAGCTCTTAATCAGTGCCATAATCTCTTCTCCAAATCCAGCAGCTCCTCGGACATGCCTGGTCTCCTTGGTGCTCAGGAGTCAGCTTGCCGTCTCCATCCACTGCTGAGCTCCCATGTTCCATGTTCCCACCTACAGAAACTAAGAGATGAAGGGCCCTGTGCTCCAGGTTGTCCCCCAACCTAACTGGATATCTCCTCTGGTCCCTCACACACCCTACTTAGCATTCGTTCCCTGAGTCATGGGTCCTTTCTAAGGAAACAACACCCTTTGCTTTTTTTAAAATTTTTTTAAATTTTTTTATTTTCTTTCTTTATTGTTCATAATGAGTTACATTGTTTAGTGGGCCAACCATGAGTTGTTAACCCCAATTCCCCGTTGCCCCCCTTCCCCATCCCCAGTCAGCTGGATATCCTCCTCCGTGGGCCTTCTGGATCGGTCTTTGTGGTAGGGGACCATGGATAGCTCATTCTTCAGCCGGGCTCTCATGTCTCAAGTGTGTAGTTACTGAGGGTTGCCTAGTCTCTGCTATTCTCCCCCACCACGGCTCTCACACTCTTTCCTCCCCCTCTGCCGCTCAGTTCCCTGAGTCGTGGTGGGTGAGTATTGAGGCTGCTATGGTGATGTGAGCTGAGGGATTTTTGTATCGAGATTCGTTGGTTTCTGTCACACTGGCTTATCTTTTGTTGATTGAATGGCTATGGCTGTGGGTCCCTTGTACATCCAATCATTCTCTGTGGGGTTCCATATGGATCCTCCCCCGTATGACTGTGGTGGCTCATCTCATACCAGGATCTCAGCTTTCTGCCTGCAATTGGTTGGTAGGGTTATATGGGCCACAGCTCCCTCGCTGTATCCTGAAAAATACAAACACAATCTCCATCGGAGAATGAGGTCAGTATCGGTTTGTATTTTTCACCCTTTGCTTTTTATTCACCTTCTTTAGCCCTGAAAAGTTCTTTCTATTTATGGAACAGGGAAAGAAATAAACACAACACACACACACAACACACACACACACACACACACACACTGCTTTGATTGTTCTTATATTCTCTAGACCCTAAATCCCTTCAAGGAATCCAAATTCCTATGCTCTTAAAAATCCAGCATCTTTTCTTTCAAACTATTGTGTGTGCTGTGAGTTTTTAAACATATTCTGAAACTCAAAAGCCAAGACACATCTTTCTGCATGTGTTGTAACAACCCTTCCCCAAAGCAGAGAATGCCTCAAGGTCTAATTTGAACAAAGAATATTCCAGGAAAGAAAGAAAGAAAGAAAGAAAGAAAGAAAGAAAGAAAGAAAGAAAGAAAGAAAGAAAGAAAGAAAGAAAGAAAGAAAGAAAGAAAGAAAGAAAGAAAGAAAGAAAGAAAGAAAGAAAGAAAGAAAGAAAGAAAGAAAGAAAGAAAGGAAAGGAAAAGAAAAGAAAGAAAGAAAGAAAGAGAGAGAGAAAGAGAGAGAGAGAAAGAAAGAAAGAGAGGGGGAAGAAAGAAAGAAAAGAAAGGAAGGAAGGAAGAAAGGAAGGAAGGAAGGAAGAAAGGAAGGAAGAAAGGAAGGAAGAAAGGAAGGAAGAAAGGAAGAAAGAAAAGATAAAAAGAAAGAAAATGACGGGTGTGATGGTGCACACCTTTAATCCCAGCACTCAGGAGGCAGAGGTAGGAGGATCACCGTGAGTTCAAGGCCACCCTGAGACAACATAGTGAATTCCAGGTCAGCCTGGACTAGAACGAGACCCTATCTGGAAAAAAAAAAACTTTTCTTTAGTAAGGAGTCAAAGAAGTTAAAACATGGAAATAGCATGGTCATCCTGCTGCCTGTGATGGCATTTCTAACTATCTGAACTCTGAGGGAAATTATTACATTTGCTTCATTGATGCTTGCTCTGTGCTGACAGAGGTTAATTGAAAATAAATACATGAAACACGGTTGATTTCTGTCCACTGCAGTTGGAATTTTAAGGAACTAATAGTACTATTAAATGGAGTGTGGATAGATACACAGAGAGCAAAGCTTCCTGGGAAGTTCCTGAAGAGGTTAAGTCAAGGTAAGGACCGTTCTTGGTTTCTCTGCATCCTAAGAGCTGACGATGGGTCAGACAATGTGAGAAGCTCCATACATGCACCTAGATTCCTTCCATCTTTAGAAAGAAATGGAACCTTCTAGTGACCAGAACTCCTGGTGTTTGGGGCCAGGTTTTCCCACTATGAGAGGGGAGGAATGCCTCTCCCCAGATGGCAGCTGGGTTCAGGTGAAGGAAGAGAGGGACCAGGAAGGCACAGGAGCTAAGTGTATTTCCTAGCATCTGTGGCACTGACCTCATTAGATCTGCAAGTGACAAACCGGGGACATAGTTATCATTTCACTTCAGGTTCTGTATGATCAACTCGCGGTGAGATAAATTTGTGGAGGTTAATATGGGAAACTGGCTATGATTTCAGGAAGGCTCTTGGAAACCTCATATTTCATTTGCCCTGAGGCTCATAATTTGACTTTCAATCAACATAGCCAAAGTACGTGGCATGAAAATTTTATAGCAAAAGGAAAATTTGTGCACCAGAAGGTACCCTCCTTTTCAGTTAATTATTTACTCTCAAAGGGTTTTGTTTTGCTGTTTTTCCCCTTGACACTGAGAGGAGCCCAGAGCCTTGCACTCCTCTACCACATACATACCCCCAGCCCCAAATTATTCACTCTTAAAGGGTAAACATCACAATGGAAACCATGGCTGCATTGTTCCTAGATTCTAACTGGAGTGCAGAGAAAGACAGTAAGGCTTTAAAAATATTTTTAAAGTAAAAAGAGGAGAGAGAGAGAGAGAGAGAGAGAGAGAGAGAGAGAGAGAGAGAGAGAGAAGGTATGGGCACACCAGAGCCTCTTGCCACTGCAAACAAACTCTGAACACATGTGCCACTTTGCACATCTGGAAAAGTATTAGGCGGGCACTAGGGAATTGAACCCGGGACCAGCAGACTTTGCAAACAAGCTCTTTGACCACTGAGCCATCTCCCAGCTCCTGTTTTTAATTTTTGTTGCTTACAACTTCTGTCCCCCACACAGAGTAACCTGATCTCAATCCCCTCCCCCTCCCTACTTTGTCCCCCCTCCACTGAACCCCCCCTTCTTTCCAACTAGTCCCTCTTTGATGTTGGGTTTTTTTGTTTCAAGGGGGGAGTTGCCCTCCTATTATGTAGGTCTTGTGTAGGTAGCAACTGCCACTGTGAGGTCATAAATACAAGTGCCACTTTGTGTCTGGGACACAGCGCTCCTCCCCATGCTTTGACTCTTACATGCGTTACCTCTTCTGCCATGGTCCTGAGCCTCGGGGTGCCAATCATCCTTTCATAAACACTCAATATTGCACATACTTCAGCTTTTCCATTATTTTTAAATTTTTTTATTGATTTGCAAGCAGAGAGAGAGAGAGAGAGAGAGAGAGAGAGAGAGAGAGAGAGAGAGAGAATGGACACACAGGGGCCTCCAGCCACTGCAAATGAATTCCAGACGCATGTGCCACTTTGTGCATCTGGCTTTACATGGGTGCTGGGGAATTGAACCCTAGTCATTGGGCTTTGCAAGTAAGTGTCATAACCACTTAGCCATCTCTCTAACTTCAACGTTTTGTTTTTAAAATGTTTTTCAAATGTTTTTCTTACTTTATTGAACCATGCTTGTATTCTTTCAGGGACAAATACACAGACCACAGACTAGTAGGCCACAGTGAGGAAATCTTATTTCTATGAGTTAGAAAATCACAAGATAATTTCAGTCTGTTCAGTGGTGCTTATCATTATTTGGGGGCGCCAGCATATACTCAGCTTCCAGTGCTACCACAAATGCAGCAAACCCCCATTTGACTCCTTTTAACAGCACACCAACAAAGGAAAGATGGCTTGCAAAGCCACCCATGTATCTGCAAGCCTCCGTGTGGCCCCATGGATCCCTTACCCCCGTGCAGCCAGCTTCTCCGGAATAGTTTGTAAAGGTGCTCCTCCTATTTCCCACTGTTTACAGTCAGTTCCACTTCACCACGTCCACATCCGTGTCTATGTCCACGTCCACGTCCACGTCCACGTCCACGTCCACGTCCACATCCGTGTCCAGGGACCATGTCTGACAGCAATCTGATCTCTCAGGACACTCACTATTCAACCTTCCAGATGGAGCCAACTGGAAGGGGGAGTTCCCAGTTCAACTTTTTCCTCCAAGGATGTTCATGAGACATTTGCAGATGCTTACCACCTGCTTCTGGATGCCTGTTTCTGTCCCCTACCTGTAACCAAAGCCCAGGACTGCCATTTCTCATAGCGGAAGCATATGTCACACAACACTAGAACAGCCGAAAGTAGTGCTAACTTTCACTCACCCTGGCATCCATCTCTGCTCAGCGCCCCTCCAGGCCTGAGAAGGCTCTGAGACATGGTGGCTCTTTTAGGTAGAGAAAGATGCTCCTGAGGAAGGCTCCGCCCACTCCTCACAGCCAGAGATTGATTATTACGTTTGTAGATTCTCCTCCCACCCCCTCAACCTCTGTGCGTCTATCTTCCCAGACTCCTTCACTTACGGATTAATTCAACACAAATATAGATCACCCACCGAAGAACTGACTTTCTAAAAGTGGGTCAGAAATGTAATCAGACGGCCCACGGAGGAGGATATCCAGCTGACTGGGGATGGGGAAGGGGGGCAATGGGGAATTGGGGATAACAACTCATTGTTGGCCCACTAAACAATGTAACTCATTATGGATAATAAAGGAAAAAAAAAGTTAAAAAAAAGAAATGTAATCAGAACTGTTGATCCATACTGAAAAAGGTGAGGGTTCACTTTTTAAAAAACTTTTTTTTATATTTTATTTATTCATTTTCAAGGAGAGAGAGAGAGAGAGAGAGAGAGAGAGAGAGAGAGAGAGAGAGCGCACCAGGGCCACCACCTTGTGGGTCTGGCTTATGTGGGTCCTGGGGAATTGAACCCGGGGCCTTAGGCACTGGAAGGAAGTGCCTTAACTGCTGAGCCAACTCTCCAGCCCTAAAAAACTTTTTATTGACAACCTCCATGCATGCAGACAGTGCACCATGATGATAATCCCACCCACCATCATCCTTTCCCCTCCTCAATGCCCCTTCCATCAAATCTCATCTTCTTTCCAACTCATCTCTCCTTTATTTTGATGTCATCATTTTCCTTTCTATTCTGCAGGTCTTGCGTAGGCAGCATCCGCCACTGTGAAGTAGGTCATGAGTGCCATGGCCACTTCGTGTCTGGAAGACAGTATTGTCAGCACCCCTCCCCTTCCTGTGGCTCTTCCGATCCTTCCACCACCTCATCCACAGTGGTCCCCGAGCCTTGGAGGGTGGGATAGAGACGTCTCACTTGGGAGAGTCACTATCTTTAATGTCTTAGAGAAGTTGTGAAAATCTAATTTGTCCAGATTGACTCTCTGCTTACCACCAACACAATTCCAAATGTACTTATGGTGAGAGCTGAAAGGGCACTTGCTGCATTTAAGTGATGTTGTAAGTATATATGATACATGCATCATACATGCCCAGCTCTATGTACATATGATGGTCAATAATGTTTCTCAATGCTTGTTGAAAGGTGCACGCCTTTAATCCCAGCACTTGGGTGGTGGAGGCAGGAGGATTGCTGTGAGTTTGAAGCCAGATCAGCCTGGGCTAGAGTGAGACCCTTCGTCAAAAAATTAGAACAAAAAGAAAGGAAGCAGTGGCTAGATGTATATCCACCTTGTGTTATGGCTTTTATATCTGTGTATTCATTTCCCTATAGGCTCTCAGCACATCTCTGTTCTTCTGAATTTGTTGCCTAGACAAAATTAAGAGTAAGGAACCATGCTATTTTCAAAGACATATGTAAATAAAGATAATAATTTGAAGGGATTTTTTTTCCTCAAGGATATCCGACACTGTGGAGAGGTTTGGTCCCGAATGTTTTTTTTTTTTTTTTCATAATTAGTCCCTTAGATGTAGGGTGTGTTTTTGAGTTTCTTTGAATTTCTAACATTGGTCTGTGTAACAAATTGTTGAACCCTCAACCCAACTCAAACAGCAGAGCTGCTATTATCTCAATCTATAATCGTAAAGAATTATTAACAATTATAAATCATCTTGTCGGACTTTGGTTTTCATAAGAGCTTTCTTCTGCCTTCATACACTGCAGTACACATCACCCCAGATTTCTGGCACTGCTCCTGACTCTGCGGATTGGCTCTGTGTGGATGGTTTATGTTGTCCTAATCTGACTCAGAGGAGATGTCTAAATTAGCAAGAGAATATCCGAGCAGGTCTCTTACTCGTCAGGGGACTTGGTCCCAACAGTGAGCTGGGTGCCTGTCACTTTCGGGTGGCCTCCTGGAATAGCTGCAGCACTTACCTTCTCGTTCCTGGGACAAAACACTGAGCTAAAAGCAGCTTACAGTTTCCAGGGGGCATTTCCTCGTGGCAGGGAAAGCACAGCACGAGCAAGCCAGATGGGAGTCACATCTTGTCACATCAGCTGTGAGGAGCAGTCTGGGTGAGTTCACTCTGAACACTCAGTAAAGGCTGGGCTAAGAAGGTTCCTCTCCCAGTGACACACCTCCTCCTGCAGGGCTCCATCTCCCAAAGGCTCTATCAGCTGGGGTTCCAGTATGAGGCTTAATCACAAACCCCTGAGCCTGTAGGGGACATTTTATGCTCAAACCACCACAGTACGATCGCCTGGATTTCTATACATAGTGACTGGATTTTGAGAACAAAAGCAAAAGATACAAAACCCTGACTGGAAGATTCTAGAACACACTTCTACTATGTTCTCTTGGTCAAATCAACTCTCAGGGTGAGTCTGGATTCAACCCTGGGGGAAATGAAACCTTCATGTGGGTGGATGAAAGAGAAAACACACATTACAAAGGGTTGTATAAAAACCACAACAGTATAGTTCGCTCTGTGCTATTTCAAGTAATCTAGTACAAAATGGATGCAATTTTGTTATTCAGTTGGCAGTAAAAGAGACCCTCCCTACCACACCACCGATGAGAGGGGATCTGGTCTTTCACTGACCCACATATAACTCACCAGAAATCAAAGTGCCTAGTGGGGTAACATGGCTGGAGAAGATATTCCTTGAGCCACAGGTGAGTTTGAAGGAGAGTATGAGGCGGGTTGAAGTGGGGCTGCTGTTCAGGAACCAGGGCAAGAACTTGTCAGCCAGATCTGAGTTTAAATTCCAGTTTGCTATTCCCTAGTCCTTGGCAAGTTCTCACCCTCTTTCCTTTCTCGGGTACAACGTTTGTAAAATATGATGAGAGGCCCTTACGAAGGCTTGTGCAAAATAAAGTATTTCCGGTCAAGTGCTCAGTTCTGGCTGGCTGGTCAGGTATGTGGTTAGTATGGAATATTACTGAGTAAGATAACTGATGACTTTTCTCTCCCAGCGGTCCAAATACTACCTGCTAGCACTCTTGACCACAAGCAGCAGGGAGGAAGCTTCCGTTTCAATTACAGCCTGATTTCTCAGAGTCCTCAAACCAAAACAATGGTGTCGTCAATAACAGGGTTTTAGCCATCCTCATGTCTAATTTCAAGTTATACTACAGAGCCATCATAATAAAAACAGCTTAATTCTGGTACAAAAGCAGTCATACAGATCAATGGGATAGAATAGAGGACCCAGGGATAAGTCCAGTTAACTACAGTTACCTGATTTTTGACAAAGATGCCCAAAATACACATCAGAGAAAAGACAGCACCTTTAGCAAATGGTGCTGGGAAGACTGGATGCCTGCTTATAGAATCGTGAGACTAGAGCTTTAACTCTCTCCCTCCACAAAAATCAAACTGCAAATGAATCAATGACCTCAATGTAAAACCTGAAACTCTGGAGCAACTAGATGAAAAAGTAGGGGATTTCTGAATAGGACTCCAGTTGCCTAGCTGTATTGGGATCCACTGCTTCTAATGGTTCACCAAGGATGTCAGATGAACAGTAGACAAGACACAGTGGGTGTGGGCTTCTCAGGGAGCAGGTGAGGAGCGTCACAACTTCTGCAGTGGAGAAACTGCAGTTAAGAAGGGACACAAAGTACCAGAAGCCAGGTCAGCCAGTGGTAAAGCACCTAAAATTAAACAAATGGAAGAAGGGAGTCCTGGGAAAAGGCTCACACAGTTGCTGCTGAATCCTGAGGTCTGTGCTTAGGGATGTGGGGACTCAGACCAGTGAAACAGCACCTGCCTTTGCAGAGGCCATATGCACAGTGACCAGAGCTTGTGGCCCAAGGCTTGGATCGGGAACATCCAGGGAGGTTGGTAACGAGTCTGCCCAAAGCCTATACTATAAATACTACGATTGGGCTGGAGAGATGGCTCAGCGGTTAAGGCACTTGCCTCCAGTGCCTAAGGCCCCGGGTTCAATTCCCCAGGACCCACATAAGCCAAACCCACAAGGTGGTGGCACTGGTTCTCTCTCTCTCTCTCTCTCTCTCTCTCTCTCTCTCTCTCTCTCTCTCTCTGTTTGAAAATGAATAAATAAAATATTAAATAAATAAATACTATGATCATTTTCACTGCCAGGTGCAAGGGAGCATCTGCACTTTGCTCACAGCCCCTCAGTCACCAGCCCATCTTCCCTCGGGGTGATGTTCCTCATTCCCTCAAGCCACGATGGAGGTTAACAGAGCCCTGATTCAATAGAAGGCTTTGGGAGGATTACCTGAGATCATGATCATCACGTGTTTAGCTCAGTGTTTAGCAAGGATTTTGTGTTCAATAAATGGTCATTGTCACTGCTTTCTTGTCTTTGTTGCTGATGAACCCCCACAAGAAAACTCTCCTTTCCTGTCAAGCCAGTTTCCCGGTGCCTGCATCGCCCCTGATAGCTTTCACTCAGTCCATCTAGTGTGCCCTCCGGCTTCCCAGGCTCCAGATCCCTCTGCAGTGCCCACATTCTCTACAAATCCTTCCCCGACAACTGTCAAGAGTCAGCAGAATTCACTTGACAATTAATCAAGCTGTGACAAGGCACAGCTCCCCTATTGTACTAAAACCCATTATGCAAACTAGCTTTATTCTCTCCTTGCTGCTGGAGAGCCCTCAGTCCCCAGCTCCTGGATGCTGAGAGTCTACCAGAGTACCAACCTGGTATCTGACACCTAAGATGCCCTGTAGCTCATATGGAGAATCACATAAGTTAGGATGACGTCACTATGGACAGCTGAGAGGAGGCTATGGACGGTTCTAGGATGACAATGAAGATAACTTCCGGAAAGAAAATCAGCTCACTAGCTGATAAAAATATCTTTTTTGGGGTTCCTGTGTAGACGGATCTAAGCAGGTGCTTCGTGTCTTTGGGTTTCTCTCTTTCCATAAAGCAGCTCTGAGGAATTGTTCATTTCCTTAGGAACCTGGAGCAGGGTTTGACTTAAGGATTCTTTTGAACTTGGGAAGAGATGAATTCTTACTCCATATCTGGAAGCCTTCTCTCTCTTCTGGAGCCCTGTTCATCAAATAAATATACACACCCCCCTGCTTCCAGATTCTCTCCTGAATAGGCTCAAGGTCTCCAACAGGGCAATCTCATGGGAAAAGGAGCATTTTATCAGTCAATATGAGGGTCAGAGCCTACCTACACCACAGCCAAATATCCACATGGGTAGAGAGGAAGCAGACGGTGCAGGTGGATTTCCACCCTCCTAGCAATCAACCCCTCTCTCCAGCAAATCCTTCCGCTTTCCAATCCCAACTCCTGAGTCCTTTTCCGAATTCTCCAGCCACAAGAGGCACTCCGTTGCTGGAATCATTCAGCTCTGTGAATTCCACACCATGTCACAAAGCCTGCTTCATGGTGTCATCAAAACTTCTGTCCTAAGATGCTGAAGTAATTCTGTGCGTGGAAGAGCCACTGTGAAGCCCACTTCAAATATTTATGTCCATCAAAATAGCCATAGTGACTGCATCATCATAATGCATGCAAGGTTAAAATGGCAAGTTCAGTGTTAACACTAAAGACCACTGAACTGATCTTTTTAAAATGTGCGGACCTTGTTTGAAAATGAATCCCATTGCTGGGAAGTAGCAAGAGTGAGTTCACTCTGGTAAGGGGGAAGCCGGGCTATAAAACCTCACAGTCTGCCCCCGGCAGCACACCTCCTCCAGCAAGGCTCCACCTCCCAAACTGCCACCAGCTGGGGACAAGCATTCAAAACACACCAGGCAAGGGGGACATGTCATTCAAACCATCAACTCGTGGGATGATGAATGAGCCTTTAACGTGGGACTCTTTGGGAAGCACTTCAGATCAAAAGTATAGCAAGCAGTATTATCGTGTTGAGGCTGGGCTTTTAATATTCAGGAAATTGGATTCCATTTGAGAAGCAGCAGAGACCAGAAGCTGTGGATCCCGTGGCTCTGAGAGAGAAGACAGGAAAAGCTCTGTCAACTTTCCTCTAACTTGAGAATTCAAATCTGCTCACTTAAGGGAAGGTGTGCAGAGGGTAGGGGATGTGCTGACACCATGTTCTAAGCACTGGCAAGGACCCTGCCATTCTGCTTTGTTCCTCTAATCCATCCTGACACTGATAAAATCACCAATCTCCAAGGGGTCACTGGGTTGCCTGTCTCCTGGCCACAATAGCTGTTCTTAATCAAGTCAGTGTCCCCCAATTCCTCCCGAGGAGAGTACAGTGTTTCCTTGAGTTTGGGGAGTTCCATTTGAGGATTGTTGAGTTTTATGGTTCATCAGAGCCATGTTTCACAGAGGTATGGACAGTGGGCTGTATCACCACAAGGCCACCCCAAGGACACAGAAAATGTGTCCAATTTCCAACACCTTTAGGAAGAGTTGAAACACTAGAAATAATTTAACATACAATAATATTCTGGGGGTGGAGAGATTGTTCAGTAGTTAAGGTGCTTGCCTGCAAAACCTAAGGACTGGAGTTCATTTCCCCAGTACCCACATAAAACCAGACACACAAAGTGATACTTGCATCTGGAGTTCATTTGCAGTGGCTAAAGGCAGGCCTATTTTCTCTCTGTGTATCTCTGCCTCTCTCTGTCTCTCTCTGTCTCTCTCTCTGTCTGTCTGTCTGTCTGTCTCTTTCTCTGTTTCCAAATAAAATAAATTTTTAAACATTACAAAAACTATTGTGGAATTAAACTCATTCTTATTCCTGGTTTCTCCACTGACTTGCTACATAACCTTGGAAAAGAAACAGTTGTTCGGAGTTTCTGTGTCTTCATATTTTTGTAACAAATGGTGTGATTAACTCCTCCTTAGCAATCTTGAGGGATAAATAAGACAGTGTGTGTAAAGAGCATTTGGCATTCAATAAATGTTAGTTATTATTTTCAATTAGTGAACTTCAATTTTTGTCTCTTACCTATTTAAATCACCAACCCACTTTCTAGCAGAAGAAAGTGTTGGAGTTAGAGATGGGTGGAGAACTCGCTCACAATCTCAGAGGCACCAAGTAGAGTGCCTGGAGCACATACCCCACTCGTGTGGGTTCCTCCCATGCTCCTCTGGGGTGAGACCTCAGGCCTTCCTTTAGAGAAAATTCTGGAGGTTCTGGGCTGGTGTTCCTCCCTTTGTTCCACCCTTCTTTTTCTTCTTTTCCTCAGAGATCATGGCCAGAGTCTAAAGATGTCAGGATCCTTGGCAGTAAGAAGAAACGAACTCTGGAATCAGAATATCTAATAGCAACTAATGTGTAAATGAGCAAAATATTGAAACTGTATGACTCTCGTTTTTCTCTTTTGTGAAATGAGAGAACTGATTCATACCTCTGTGAATCATTACCAGGACTCAGTAAAGATATGTAACACATATAAACTGTAGTAGTTTATTGTAAATAAACCAGCCCCTCCTCTTTCTAAGTGGTTTATTGTAGTGGTTTATTATAAATATGTAATGCATATAAAGTGTAATGGTTTATCGTCCTGTGTGGCACTAAGCAAAATGATCTCTTGTGGTGGTTAGAATGTAAAATGTCCCCCATAGCCTCATGTGTTTTGAATACTTGGTCCCCAGCTGGTAACAATTTAGGAAAGTTATGGGGGCCTTTGGGAGGTGGAGCCTTGCTGGAGGAGGTGTGTCCCTGAGGGCAGCCGTGGGGTGTTATAGCCCAGCTCAGAGCCCAGTAGATAAATGACTTCCTCCCAACAGATGTGACAAGATGTGATGTGCACTTCCTGCTTGTGCCATGCTTTTCCTGATGTGCACTTCCTGCTTGTGCCATCTTTTCCTGCCATGATGACACTTCCTGTCATAACAGGAAGCCAAAACAAACTCTTTCCTCCCATAAGATGCCGATGGCTGGATGTTTGGTTCCAGCAATGAGAAGGCAATTGCAACACACCAAACATCAATTTCCTCAAGCATCTAAGGATTAAAAACAATCTGAGTTTTGTATACTGTTATCTTGTCTTCATGGACTTAATAAACTACAGCTATTTAAGTACAATGTCACGAGCTTTGACATATGTAGACTCCCATGATGCTATTATCATAGACCATAAATGTACCACCGGTGGGGTGCTTCCTGCCTCTCTGTAAGCCTTCTCTCCTGCCCCTTCCTGCACAGGATTCAGGAAGCCATTGAATTGAAATCTGTCAGTATTAGTTATGTCTCTTGTCATTGTGACATGATATCTGACAAAATAGCAACTTAAGGGAGGAAGGGCTGCTACTGGCTTATGGTCTAGAGCCGCACAGTGCATCGTGGTGGCAGGAGGTGAAGCTGGTCATATTGCATCCATAGTCAGGAGGCACAGGGAGATGAATGTGGCCCTCAGGTTGCCTTCTCCTCTGCCCTTCCTTTTAAAAATGTTTATTTATTTATTTATTTGAGAAAGAGAGAGAGAGAAAGAAATAGAGGTGATACTCCAGGTCTTCTAGCTACTGCAAAGGAACTCCCAAACATGTGCTACTTTTTTTTACATCTGGCTTTACATGAGTTCTGGGGAATCAAACCCAGGACCTTAGGCTTTGCAGGCTCCTGTCTTTAACCACTGAGTCATCACTCCAGCCCTTCCTCTCCCCCTCTTACTCCATCCAGGATCCCATCCTGGTTTGCTTCATCCAAAGCCATACATATTTTCATTCATATTTTCTTCTAAAAGTTTACAGACTGAAATTTTCCATACAGGTCTCTGATCTGTTTTCATTCTAGATGCTGTGGGAAGTAAGATTTCTCTCCCATTATGTCAAACAATTTCGGTGTTTTTTGGTTTTGATTTTTTCCCCTTTCGAATCCATACTTTTTCCCTTTATTTGTCATTTAAGATGTTAGCTTACTTGATTATCTTGTGAGTTTTATTTTTTATTTTAATTTCTAAAAAATACTGCATTTATTTTTTGAGAGGAGAGAAAGAGGGGAGAGAGAAAGAGAAAGAGAGAGAGAATAGGTGTACCAGGTCCTCTTGCTACTGCAAATGAACTCTAGAAACATGTACCACTTTGTGCATCTGGCTTTACATGGGTCCTGGGGAATGGGATCCAGGCTGTCAGGCTTTGCAAGCAAGCACCTTAACCACTGAGCCATCTCTCCAGCCCTCCCTTTAAAAAATATCAACGGTTAGTGCCACAAGTTGTCCTAAAACACTACATAGAAGTTAGGTGTGGTTGCTCACACCCTTATCCCAGCACTGAGGAGGCTGAGGTAGGAGGAGCCTGGGGCTGGCTACAGAGTGAGCTCCAGGTCAGCCTGTACTAGAGTGGGAAACACACACACACACACACACACACACACACACACACACACACACACCACTACATAGCAATATCTTGAGAATTCAAACACATTCTTTTCCATTTTAATTCATTTTTCCAAAACACCAATTTCTCTCTTTTGTTTCTACTTTGATTTATGTTTTACTTGAAAGTATGTCATTTATTCCAAACATTTGAGGATCCTCCAGAGAGCTTTCTGTTATTGCTTCTAATTTCATTTCACTGAGATTAGAGAACATACTGGAAGTTTTAAAAAAGATCAGTGGCTTGTTTTATGGCCCAGTAAATAGTTTGTCTTGGTAAATGTCTCTGTGTCACTTACAAAGACTCTGCATCCTATTAATGTTAAGAGGAGAGTTATATAAATACAGTCACATGAGCTTGATTTATATCGTTGATGATTTCTGTCTACAATTATTGGGTGAGGGTATATTTGCACTTTTGTTTATTTCTCTGCAGTTCTGTCTGCTTTTCCTTTATGTATTTTGAGAGTATTATTAAATATATAAATAGGACTAGGACATGTTCTTGGGGTACTGACCTTGTTAGGATTAGGAAATTATCTTCATTATTTCTGGTTTTAGTCCAAAATTTATGTTTATCTGATATGACGGTGTTGCTCCAATCTCTCTATTATCAGGGTTATCATGACAATTTTGTGTGTGTGTGTGTGTGTGTGTGTGTGTGTTTTCACTTCAATTTACCTTGTGTCTTTCTGTGTCTTTATAAACAGCATGTTGCTGGGTCTAGCTTTTTTATCTGTCTCACAACCATTGCTTTTAAACTGAGGCAGTTGGATTAATGTGATATTTAATATACTAGGTTTATGATTTTATTAGGCTATCTGTTTTATTTTTGTATGGGGGTCATTTGTTCTATTTTATTGTTTGTTTGGTTTTGGGTTTTGGTTTTTCGAGGTAGTCTCTCACTCTAGCCCAGGCTGACCTGGAATTCTCTCTGTAGTCTCAGGGTGGCCTTGAACTCACAGAGGTCCTCCTACCTCTGCCTCCCCAGTGCTGGGACTAAAGGCATCACCATCACACCTTTTCTTAACTTCTTTGATTCCATTTTATTTCCTTTATTGTTTTATAACTGTTTCACTATTGTCTTGTTTCAGAGGTTGCTTTAAGGGGTTATGGTATAAATCTAATTTATCAGCATTTCCCTTCAAAAGTTATGACACAACCTCTTATTGTGATGGAGGAGCTAGGGTTGCAGAAAGTTGGAATTCCCAGTTACTTCCAATGTACCTCAGAACTTAACAGAGTACCAGATTATTTAAAAATTAAAATTATAGACCACCAGAAGATAGAGTAGAGTGGGAGACTTTATTTAAAAGGAAAGTGAAGTTACAGAGATCTCCAGCCACTCGTGAAGAGAGAACACGTGGGGAGGTTTTAGCCACATGAAATCTGTTTGATCAGCCACACAATTAGAGGAAACAAGGTTCAAGTGGGAAAGAAGCCAAGTCCCCCTCACCCTGAAATTCAGATGTCCCTCTGCTGAGTAGCCAGTGGAAAAAAAGGAATTTCTTGTTCCAGTGACTATATTCCCCGGCCCAGGGGAGCAGAGAGACAGCTGGTTGGTCTATCCTTGACCAATCAGTTTCAGGATTAGTTTTGAACTCTAGTTAGAGACCCCTCCCACTCAAGGGGAGGGGGTCAGGCAAGAGATACTTGAAACCTGCCTGAAAGTACAAGTCTAAGGACACTCCTGGTTATCTCTGGAGGTCCCAGTCAGTCACTCTAACCTGTCACAGATTCGAATGTGAGAATCTAAGAGTAATATATTTCTGTCTCTCACCTCTCAGTTTTTGCTATTATCATATTCATGCCTATATGCAATAACAGCTTCCAAAAACTTCAAACTTTCCATTAGATTATTATTTTACTTGCTTAAAGGGTGGGTTATGTTTTAAAGAGATGTAAACAATTCTATGTTTTTCTGTGGGTTAGCTTTTGTTGCCTCTTTCTTCCTGGGTAATAGATAAAGATTTGTACCTGGTGTTGTATGGTTGTCCTTCCGTCTGAAGAGCTTCTTTCTTCAATGCTTCTTTCTCATAAACTTGGTCTGCTGGGGATGGATTCTCGTGGCTTCTAAATCACTGAAAAGGTCTATCTTTTGCCTTCATTTTGGAAAAAATACTTGAACTGGGTATAGAATTGTAGGCTGACACTAATTTTCTTTTAGCACTTTAAAGATGCCATTCTATCATCTTTACTGTCTTATAATCCCTGCCCAACCACTTTGAAATCCTTTTTTTCTTTTGCTTTTTCATTCAATTTTATTTAAATATTTGATTTTTATAGGTTGTTGATATTATATCAGTCCTGGGGATGAAGAATTTTAATATATGAACATATTGCAAATTGCTCTTATTCCCATCAGCTATCTCTTTTGTCTCTTCTCCCCACCCCACCCTCATTCCACTGAAGACTCTCTTGGGGGGGATCAGTAATCACTGTGGGGTCCAGTCAGTCTCTGTGGGAGGACAATGTCTCACAGTATGCCTTCCCACCCTGTGGCTCTTACAGTCTTTCTGCTTCATCTTTCTGTGATGTTCTCTGAGCCTTGGAGGGTGTGTTACAAATTTCCTTTAGTGTTGAGCTCTTGGCGGCCTCTACGTGTCTGCTCTGATGAGTGTTGGGTCTTCTTGATGTCAACTGACATCTCCTTGGAGAAGATTCTAGACTAGTGAGAGCACTGCTCATATTGCTCTGCCACTTCCTCTGAAATGTTTCCTAGGCCCTGGAGGGTGTGGTAGAGATGCTAGGCTCCGGGCTTTGAGCCTATGGCTTGGAAGTTCATAGAACCTAGAGGGGAGCTCCTGCTATTCTTTGGCTGAAAAGAGAGGGTGGATCCATCAAAAGGTCTCCTAAATGTCTACGTTGATCACCTTTGATCCATGCTGCTCACTCTTGGTTAGAGAATCTGCTTTCTCCAAGTGGCTGTGAATACTGGGGGAGAACCAAGATCAGAATGATGAGGAAAGAGAGTTGGCTCCTTGGAAAGTTTCCTTCGTGTTACTGGCCTTGGGAAATTTGGTTATCATGCTCCTTGCTATTGGTTCATTTCCATTTCTTGCTTGAACTGAGTTTCTTGATTTGTGATTCTCATATGAGAAATACCTCATCTGAAATTGCACATGATATAGCAGTCTGCACAATCAAAAATGTTACATATAAGGCACCTTGCAACTTACAGCCGCTGATCTTGAAATTTTCCCTCTTTTGCCTTCCTTGACTGAAAGCTAGAAACAGAGATGGCTCTATGCAAATCGACTTTGTGGACATAGTGTCTTAAACCTTTGGTTTCCGTCATTCAAGTTCAGATTTATATGAGGAGATATTTCAGGAAGATTCTTATGTTTTCCATGAAAAGAAAAAAGATGGACTAGAGAGAACAGATTGATGTGGGGAAGGAAGAGAGGAGGTTCTGTCTCTTTGCACACCAAATGGAATTTATCTCCACACATCTGAAAATGCTTCCCCAGACTGGCTAAACTGCGTGGCATAGCCTTTTCTAAGGATTTTCTATTGCATTAAAGGAATCTGAAAGCAAAAAGAAGAAGAAAGAGAGGAAGAAGATGAGAAAGAGAAATAGCTCTTGTGTTCAGGCTTAGGACTGGATGCTAAAATCCTGACTTTGCACCTTGTCTCCTTCCACACGTTCACAGGCACTCCTTCAAAAGAGCTATTAATTCTTCTTCAAAGTTTCCAGGATAGCTGCCCTAGGGAAATATTTTTTAAATAATTTTGATTTGCTTATGTGTATATGTGTTTGGGCACAACAAGGTCTCTTGTCACTGCAAACAGACCTGAGACACATACACCTTTTTTTTTTTTGCATTCAGATTTATGTGGGTGTTGATGTAATGGGAAAATTGGGGCTCATTGCTAGTCCCAACACACCTTAAAACTAAAGAGTACCTGGATTCTTGACATATAAATGTAAAGAATTAAAATTATAGATCACCGGGGGGTAAGGTTTAGCAGGAGACTTGATCAGAGTTATAGAGTGAGGGAGGAGAGAAGAAAGTAAAAAGAGCTCCCGCCTCTCACTCTGGCGCAGCCTACAGAGGCTCCACAGCCTGCCAAACCGGGGCAGAGTCCTGGCTCACACTGGACACAAAACCAGGAGATCTGTGCTGGCCAGCCACTCAAGAGAAAGAAGGAAAAACAAAGAAGGGCTCCCATCATGAGAAAGAAGTCTATGTGGGAAAGAAAGGGGGTCTCCCTACTATCCAGAGGCATGGCACCCCTCAGTAACAACACACTTGGGCCAGGAGAACCAGGCTGAGTACTAGGCTATACATGGTCTCCTGCCATAAGGACTGATCCAGACGACCCACGGAAGAGGATATCCAGCTGATTGGGGATGGGGAGGGGGGCATTGGGGAATTGGGGATAACAACTCATTGTTTGCCCATTAAATTCTTATTATCATTATGGTCAATAAATATATATATTAAAATAAAAAAAGAAAGGGGTCTACCTATTCATGGCTGAGATTAGGAGGAGTCTTACCAAAAGCCTGGAGGCTTAGGAGTCTCTGCTGACCAGCCATGAGGGAAGAGGGCAGTCTTTCCTTTCCAAGTAACTATATCCTCTGGCTCAGGTGAGTCAGAGAGGCAGCTGGCTGTTCTGGCTTTGACCAATTACAGTTTTGGGATTAGGTTTGAGTTCTAGTAAGAGACACCTCCCACTCTAGGGAGGGGGTCAGGTAAGGCAAGAGATAAGTGGAGACTGCAAACATAATTCCAAGGACACTCCTGGTGGTCTTTGAGGTCGCAGTCACCCTAACCTGTCACACTGAGGAATCAAACCAGAGCCAACACGCTTTGCGAACAAGTACCTTTAACCACTGAGTCATTTCCCAAGCCATAAGAAAAGATTTCTTTAAGATGTCTTTATCATGATACATCATTGTATAGATTGGTGTGAACATAACAGAGCTAGATTGAAACGACAGAAGAAATAACCTGTTTGTAAATTGTAGAATTTTTCCATGCCTTTTCTGAGCAAGAGGCAGAAATATGTCATAAAGAAGAGAAAATTCTAAATCCTTTTTAATGAAGAAGCCATTGTTGTTGGCTGGCCAAGACCACAGCCATACTTGGGCAAAGCACTATGGCTTAGGCAAAGCATCAACTCTTGGAACAGGTAGACCTGATGCAACCAGCACCAAGGGCCCCCGTCACTGCAGCTGGGCCCCTCGTACTATAGACTCAGAGCTGTGCTTGATAAAACAAACAAACAAACAAGCATGTATCACAACATGTAAAGTTTGAGGCTAAAGGTAAAAGAAAGAAGAATAAGACCCCAAGGGCCAGAAACTCATGCAGTGCTAAGTGGAAGCTACAACCATGGAGGCTGAAGAGAATGTGGGGCTAGAAATGAGCTCAAGGGGTAGGAGTAAGGCTTGAAAGGTCAGCACAGGAGTCCAGGACTGCAAAGGACCCGGCCAAATTGGGACACAATAGCCCATGAAGTGTGGTCATAGCCATTAGAGGGCCAGAGGCTCACAGGATACACCGCTGTCCCAGGGCTACAGAATCCCTGCTGGGCTGCATCTCATATCCATACCTGTCTCATTTGATACAGATATGGGTTATTTCTGATCCTTGTTAATTTCTTATTTTGGATCCTTATTAATCCTAATTAATTTCTACTCTGAATATCTTAAGTCTCCTGATGAACAAAAACAAGCAATTCTTCAGGTTATATATCAAGGAAGGAATGGAATTTCAGAGTTATAATTGGTTACAAAATGCAATTTGGGGAGTATAGCTAAGTGATTGAGTACTTAACTAACACGTATAATATGGTACTTATTATGTTTTTTAAATTCATAATTGTCCAGTAACTAACAAGGTTAATGACCATGACCCTTTCAGTGCCTCTTCTATGACATACCAGTTTTTCTTTTATCTGTTTTTCTTTTGTCTTTGAGAGGAGCTATTTATATGTTCCGTATATCAATTCATTATCAAATACATGCCTAGCAAGTTTCTTCTCTCATTTTCTCCATGGTTTCTACTTTTTAAAGCAGTCTTGATGAGCAAAAGCTTTTAACTTTACTTCAGTCAAATGTAACCAGCCTTTCTCTTGTAATTAAAGATTTTTGAAACTTTTTTAAAGAAATAACCAAAAGTGGTTCAAATCCTCATGTGCATACTGTAACCTATTGAGTAAATAGTGGGCATCGTCTGGCAAGAGTGGCAGTGAATAGAAGGGGAGAGAGTCTAAGCCTGTGAAAAACTGATCAGTATGGTAACTTCTGGTCCCAGTCACCAGCTCCTTTCCTCACTAAGCTGTTGACCAAAGTGAACCATGAGGTCTCAAAAACAAGACAGGATTCTGTCAAAGCTCTTGAATGCCCATCCCAGGCCTGAGGTAAGATCCTGTTGCTGAAGAAACCATAAAAAGACATCTATCAGCATCAAGATAGCCTGCAAGGTCCAGAATGGTAACCATCCCCCAGATGGTAGTTAGTGCAGAGCTGGAAAGCACTGCATAAGCTTCCAGGGGAAACTGGTCAATGACAGCTGGAGAAAACAGAGACCACTGATATGAAACACAGTCTGCCACCATGAGTAGGCTGAACACACTTCTTTCTGGGAGAGAACATTGAACCAAGAAATGAGCACTTGTGTAATAGAGGAGCCAAAGCCTGAGCCCTTAACTGGAACTGGGGACTCAGAGCAAAATAAACTGAGAACCAAAATCTTGGGCCCCCAAAGAGAAATTCACTTTACAAGTGATTTACAAAGAGGCTAGATAATCTAGCTAATTCAGAAATATGTATCTAACTTAACCTATAATGATCTCACTCTCTGATGGAGATTCTGTTCGTATTTTTCAGAATGCAGAGAGAGAGCTATGGATCCTCCAACCCTACCAACGAACTGCAGACCGATAGCTGACATCTGAGCAAGAGATGAGCCACTCCAGATATTCCATGAAGGATCCATACAGAACCCCGAAGAGAGTGGTGAGATAAGCAAGACACCCATAGCCACAGCCAATCAGTCAACTCAGGATAAGCCAGACAGACAGACACCAATGATTTCAACACAACCTAAAGCAGAAGCATAGAGACGCCCTAAGACTTCAACAATAAAGCAGCCTTAATACCCACCATAACTCAGGGAGCTGAGTGGAAGAGGGGGCAGAAAGATTGTAAGAGCCATGGTGGGGGAGAACTCCTAGAGACATGGCTTCCCTCAGTGACAACATCCAAAGTGGGGGGAACCGGGTGGAGTTCTAGGCTATCTATAACCCCTACCACATAGACTGATCCAGACTACCCATGGAGGAGGATATCCAGCTGATTGGGGACAGGGAAGAGGGAAGTTGGGGAAATGGGAATATCAACTCATTATTTGCTTATTCAATGTATCTAATTATGGACAATAAAAAATAAAATAAAAATAAAGACTTGGGCCATGAAAAAAATAAATAAAACACTGGGCTATTACAGAATTAAAATGGTGTATTCTAGTGTTTGATTTTTGCTATTATGCAAGTGAAATATTACAGAGGAGTGGGGTTCCAACTCCATTGATTTCCCTGAAATTGACAACAAGGTTCAGAAAATATCCTGCAATTTCTACAGGAAGTTTACAATGTGATCATTTACTATATCTTTTGATCACTTTATTTGATAATTAAAATAACTGTAATTGTTAAAAAAAAGAAATCTTTTTCTAACTCAAGATCATAATATTGTCCCATTCATCTCTTAAATTTCATGGCTTGATTAGTCGCTTTGATTTTTGGTTGGATTTTAGAATGGAATCTAATAATAGTTGTCTCTCCCTGGATGTGTTCCACATCCACAAGTTCAACCAACTGCACACCAAAAATATTAGAGAAAATTGTCTATAATGAGCATGTGTCAATTTTTTGTCATTATTATCTAGACTACATAGCATAATTATAATTGGAAAGTAAATTACATTCTGTTAGACATTAACAGTCATCTGGAAATAATTTAAAGTATATCAGAAAATACATGTAGGTTATATGCAAATACCATCTTGTATAAGGGACATGGGCATTAACATACTTAGTAATGTTTGGAGGAGGGTTGCCCTGGAAGAAATTGCTCCTAGTAACCTAGAAATGACTGCATAAATTTTTCATATGTAATTGACCCAGTACCATTTACTGAAAAACACATCCTTTCCTCTAGGGATACATAATTCCAATATTGTGTGAAATTCAGTTTTGATGTATATCAAATATGTTTATCCTTAGCTCCATTAGCCTATTTTCCTATCCATATATTAACACGTCACTTATAATTTCACATAGCTTGAAAGCAAATCTCGATATCTGCTAGACCAGTTTACTGCACCTTATTTTGCCCTCTTGAGAAGTTTTTGCTATCATGGGCCTTTTGCTATCCTGCACAAATTTTAGAACTTAATTATCAAATCCAAAGACATACCCTTCCCTATATAGAAATACACAGATAAAGGAGCTACGTATTTAAAAAAAAATAGTTTAGTAGAGACATAAAGAAAGTAGTGACAGAAAGATGATATACTGATATTGATAAATTATAAATTATACTAAGGCAAAAGGCATCTTTAAGAATAAATAGGGACTTGATGATGAAAGAAAAATTCACTGGATACAAGAATCATGATTTAGTATAAAGGTGATAACAGCCATCATGAAAAATATAAGGAGAAGTGAGAAGAGAAATTGATCAAAAAAAGTCACCATGGGGTTTTTTAACACAGGAAACTGATGGATCAATCAGATGAAAAAAAAAACTTGAACAATGAAATAGCCAATATTGATCAAGCAGCTATGTCCTGCAACTCGTTAAACACATTCTTCCCCGGCACACATGGATAATTCACAAAAAATTTACAATGTTCTGGAACATAAAAGCAGCTCTTACCTTGCAATCGATGCCAAACACTGAATTCTCTATAAGGCAATAAAATTAGAAATCAATAGCCAATGACAGCTTATAAACATCTCTACATCTTCCAGGACTTTTGACAGCATGATGAGCTCTTGCAAATGGACTGAGTAAACGACCTCTCCACTTAGAATAAAGGAAAAGGCTGTTGGATGATGCAAACCCCAAGAGGGTCTTTTGGTACTTTCTGTCTGGGACCTCAGAAAAGGACTCAGTCTTTCTGTTGCATTTATGAAAGAAAGCAACCTTTCTCATAGGTCTTCATATCAAAGGAGATCACACAGCACTAGGCAAGGCCATAGAGGTAGATTTAAAATTTGGCGTTATTTCTTGATTTAGTTTTTTATATATAATTGTGTTGATTAGCATATTAACATTTGTTCCCTTACCAAAAGAAGATGTTGCAGTTACATCTTGTTTCTGGAACAAAACGCCCGACAGTAAACAGCTTATGAGAAGAAATTGGTTATTTCGGCTGACAGTTTTGAGGGTGACTTTAAGTTGGGGAAAGAATAACACAAGCAAGATAACAAGGGAAGGAAGTAGTCTGGGTGAGCTGGCAAACTGGGCTAATAAACCTCAAGTTCTACCCCCAGTGACCCACCTCCTCCAGCTCCCAAAGGCTCCACCAGCTGGGGATTGAGTATGAGGCTATAGGGGGGCACTTGACATGCAGACCAGCACAGATGAGTAACGAGAAATTTGATCTTGGTGAGTAGTATGATTCATATGGTGTGAAGAGGAGAATGTAAACAGTATGACGGAGAAGCACTGATATGAAATGAACCAAAAACTACTTTATTAATTTTTTATTTCGTCTCTCCGTGATTCTTTTCTTTGGCAGCTTTATTGAAGCATAATTAATTTAACATAAACTTCAAGTACTTAAAGCAAGCAAGGTGACAAGTTTTGGTCACGCGTATTATCATTTCATCAATACCACAACAAACACAGAATATACATGATTCCCCAGAGTGTCCTCCTGGAGCTCCTCTCGGCAGGCTTTGCGATGGAGAATAGCCTGCATGGATCCAGGAGTGCTCTCAGGAAGGATGCTTTCATGGAGTAAGGGCAGCAGGACCAGCACGTAGATGACACGGGGTGACATAGATAGAAGCCCCCTTAGAGCTCCAGAGCTGGCCTTGCTCTTGAGAACTGCCCTGCACTGAGACAGGGAGTCTAGCCCTTGTCCACCAGCCATTGGATATGGATAGGACTGGGCACATTCCTTTGGCCGTGGAAACTTCTAGAGAGGTGAGGATCCTTGGTAGGCAACACTGCCAGCAGCTGAGGAATAAGCATGGGTGTCCTAAAGAGAGAAAGGTAAGAATGCACAGCGTTTACTTCCGATGGTCAGTGAGGAGACCTCCTGGTAAAACATCCCTGACCACTGTTCTCATGAAGGGCGGGATCCAAAAGTCTCTTCATAATAACCAATCCAAACAGGGTGTCTGCCTGTGTTCCAGGAGTGCACGTTGTGTTAAACACCTCATTACTACAAACAACGACCATGTCTCAGTGTAACAGGGGTGACAACCAAGGCGTAGAGAGACCACCCCAGTCACAACATTAATGAGCCATTAATTGAGCATGTTCTCAATCATTACAATATGCTCTCATGCTTAGAATGTCTTTCCACTGACATTTCTGTGTCATATTTTGTAACATATATATTAACTTTATCAAAGTATTATATTTGCATGTTATATTCTAATGCGAAAATTGATAGTGTGGCACACACCAATTCTCCAAATCGCTCAATTCCTATACCAGAAATTACCAGAGAAACATTTGAAAAGTTACGTGATACTCTGTCAACACATTGAGGAAAGCTATCATTATGGCTTGTAATCATTGATGGAGTAAAAATACCATCCTACAATTATCCTGCCTCAAAGACGCTAGAAATAAGAAAAGCGAAAGGAAGAAGTAGAACGCGATGGCAGAGACATGGCTGCTGATCTCTTCTTCTGCAGGAAATGGTCTTCTACT